>SNQJ01S0010353.1:57358-87151 GCA_010110895.2 Picea sitchensis | reverse complement strand
ATTGAATAATATACTTATGATAATAGTATATTATTATTTTTATTTACATTATTACATAGTATGATATGATAGTTCATTAAAAATTAAAATATAGATAAATTTAAAACCACTTTTGTTATTTATACCATTTTTCAAAAGTGACTTAGTTAATAAGGAATATGATGGATATCAAAGAAAATACCATTGAACAAATTGTACATTTTATGGAATCTCATAAGAGCAAAGGTTATTGAAGAATAGATCTAAGGGAATCTTATAAGATCAATGGTGTTATTTACTATATTTGTTGATTTTAAATCAATTATTATTTTGAGATTAATGGTTAGTTTTTGCATTGTTACGATTATTCAAACATAATGAGAAGATAAATAAGAATTACACGCATTTCTTGTTGCCTCTGCCAGTCAAGGGCCAACAACGCCTCAGGTGGGTTTGTTAGATCGATCCAAGCATCCGGTGTGATTTTTCGTTGAATAAACCAAATATGTGTCTATGGAATTTAACATCACTGCCTTCTAATGGATCTCGTAATCATAAAATATCATAATAAATACCACCTAAAATACGATAATCTTAAATATTTAATATGGTTGGGTGGACACATATACCATCACAAATGAGTAGGGGATTTTTGTAGTAGGGTTTTTAATCAAGGATACTGAGGTTGCGGGGAAATAGGCAAGCATGAGAAGTCTTTGGTGGATGAATGAATGCAGGAAGAGGTGAGGGATAGGAGGTTATTAGGATCCTTTGTTTTGGATTGGGATGCACCCACATGGTTTTTGCAAAAAATGTATAAGCATGAAGCTTTATTTTGATGGATCGATCTTGTAAATTGGATGGGTGGCAGTGAGAATTATTTTAGGCCTCCAATAGTTAGAAAGGGCACGTGAGAAAAAAAGTTGACAAAGTAGTTCTTTAACTTCTACCAAGCATATGAAGAGGTTAAGCGAACTCTAGATACAAACTTCAGCCTCATAGAGAGGTACTTGGAGTGAAAATTAGAGAACGATCAGGTGTTAGGAAGAGAATTTTGCGCCAGAGCTTCAACGTTGTGGCTAGGGTTTACCCTAGACACATTGATCCATTTTCGTCCGACGTGAAAAATCTCAGAATTTAGTAGGTCAAAAAGGAAGAACTCATGAATCTGATGGGAGAGAGAAGATCTAGGGTTCCTAGTATGTGAGCATAGAGTTCAAACTATGGTTGGAGGTGGCATGGGAGGGAGAAGATGTAGGGTTCCCAGTGTGTGAGCACATGTTATCAACACATTTCAAGAATGAATGGAGGATTCGTTAGAGAGAGAGAAGCTCTAGGGTTCATAGTGTGTGGGAACATCTCCTCTCTGACACTAAACTACCTCCATGCCATTTAATATCACTAACTTCTAATGGATTTGTCTATGGCATACCTATTCTAATGGAAAAAATCTAGTGCTTCACATTTGAAAGAAACTTGTGGCATATTCCCTACCCTAGTCTATGTGTATGCCTTCTTCAGAATAATGTCTCTTTTCATGAATTTGGTCTAGATTATGCATGCATATATCAACTACTTTAGATAGAATAACTTGGGCCCTCATCTTACCAACTCCCTTATCCAAGGTTCTACGTTCCACTTGGACATCAAAGGAGCCATTTGGTATGAGGCTTTTTGGATGGTGCTTTAGCTCACCTAGGGTTTCCTCACATCCTAGGGTTTAGAGGATGTGGGCTCCTAGAGCACTATAGTTCCACCTCTCCCTCCTCTAGGGTCCATGGATGATGATCTCATGGATTATTCAAAGTGTTCTTTGGGTGATCAACAGATATGGGCAGACACAAATGACACCTAGGTCACCTTGGACCCCCTCTCACTCATTTGTCCTGCATTAGAATGTAAAGAGGGGATATATGTCAATAGGGACCTTTTCAAGGTGATTTCATGACTAACCTATGATTGTAAGCACGTTGACTTGAGTTCCCGTACTCCTAGATCTACAAGGAAAAGATGGTTGATCATAGTTATAGATCATTCTCAGAGTACAGATAGGGAAATGCAGAGTTATACAAATGAAATTATACACTGTAACAACCCCAACTAATTATTTAATGATCATGGTTGATAAATATTAATTTAATTAATTATTAAAATAAATTTATTGAGTCTTTATTATAATATTATTAAAATTGGTAGTTGAAGTAATTAATGGAAGGGATAAGGTGGTTGAGGAATTAATGGGGGATAAGGTGGTTGGAGAATTGAAGGAGGGAGAGGGATTCAAGGGAGAAGGATAAGGAAGAGGGGAGAAGACTTGGAGGGGGGTATTTTTGTTGTTTGGTTTTGGGAGGTGAAATTGGGAAGAAGGAGGAGGAGATTAATGAACAGTTTGGTTTTTGGGAACTCTCTCAGGGACATTGTTGTTGTTGGGAATTTTGGGCTCAGGGGCGAGGAAACCGCAAGGATTCTTGGAGCTAGGGAGCCAAAGAGGCTATTCCTAGTTGGTCAGGAGGTTAATACTCGGTTTGGGCAGTTGAGTAGGATCATCAACAACCAAGAAAGGGCTAAATCAACTAAGCTTCAAGTTGAGGTAGATACTTTATGCATTTTTTGTTGTCATTATATTGTTTTTGATTATTATCTTGTTAGTATGTTGTTGTTGCTATGTTGTTTTTATTAGCTTGTTGTTGATTGATCAGAACCTGGACTACCTCGAAATCCCGTTCAGATGCAACCGATGCCGCGAGACTGGCCACCTTCGCCGAACGTGTCCTGGTAAGTCCTTGAATGTTACCCCTGATGATGATGACGTCCTGCATTTAAACCCCCCTGCCTATCAGATTGTTGACCCTTCCCTTGCTTACTTGGATGTCCCCCTAGATCCTCCCTCACTACCTTACCCAGGACATCCCATTTCCCTGACGACCAAGTTCTCTCTACTGTGCCCAACGCTCTTTAAAACTCTCACTGCTTCTGAAAAGGATTTCGTAAATAGCCTTGGCTGGTCCTCTCCCTCCTCCCTCACAAAGCCCCTCATATCTGAAGTTGAGTTTCCTTCTTCTACCTCTCCCCCTGCTCCTTCTCTTGACTGTACCCTTCCCTCCACCTTGAATACTGCCCCCCCTCCACCATCGTCGTTACTCCCATCCTCGTTGTCGATCCTACAGGACGGTTCCTTCCCCAATCCCATAGTCCTTGAAGATCCCACATCATTACTTCCTAGTTACAACCAACCAGACGAGGACTAGGATTCCCTCTTGGCAGCACTGAGCTCCTCTACATCTGCTCAGTTTCTCCCGGATAGAGCCACCCATATACCAGTTTTTCGAAGTAAAGAGATCATAGCACATTCCACAGAAGCGGGAACGTCTTCATCAACCCACACAGAACCTCTCAACAAATCTTTGGCTTGGTCGCGAGGAATCGGTATTGAGATCTCCCCTCTCCAGACGAGGAGCGCTAGGAAGAAGAAAGATTGCTCTGTCACTCAATTTGCAATCCTGGGAGTCCCAACTCAAGACGGAAAGGCCCTTAGAGCATTGAAGGCCATAGCACGTTCCAAGTAATGATAGTGCTCTCTCTGAACATTCGAGATATCAGAGGCACCCTCAAGGCTGCCTCCTTCTGAATACTTCTTGATCACTCCAATCCTGATGTCATTTTTCTGCAAGAAACCCTTGCAGCTGATCATACTTCCAGAGATTTCTTGCATCATTTTCGCCCCCTTTGGGTCACAGCGGCGTTAAATTCTATCGACAACTCTGGTGGCATGCTGGTGGCCTGGGATCCGGCGCTTTTCGACTTAAAGCCCCTCTTGACCTGTGGAGGTATATTGTGTCTAGGCAGTTGTTTCGCTACTAATCAGGAACTGGTGCTCTTAAACGTCTATGGCCCTTGCCAAGACAGACTGCATTTATGGACTCACCTTGCTAACAATGGCATCCTCTCCCTTCCAAACCTCATCCTGGGAGGCGATCTTAATATCACTCTATCTTCTAATGAACATTGGGGAGCAGCTTCATTGTCAGACTCAGGTATTAACCTCTACAGAGACCTATTTAAGGCCAAGAACCTCTTTGATATCTTGCCAGCCAGACTTGTTCCTACCTGGAAAAATGGGAGAAGGGGCTTGGAGGCCATTACCAGACGTCTCGACCGCTTCTTAATCTCCGAGGACTTCTTCTCTTCCACCGTCTTCCCAACCTCATGGGTCGAGCTTCCCTTCATCTCCGACCATGTGCCCATCCTCCTCAACTTGAACCTCCCCATCCGACTCAAGCCCTTTCCCTTCAAATTTAATCATCACTGGTCTGACTCCCCTGCCTACTCTGCTCTGGTACGTACTGTCTAGACAGATCCGTGTTTTCTGATTAAAACTAACCCTCAGCTGAGAATCATTTGGAAATTGAAGACCCTTAAAGTGCACATAAAAGCCTGGTGTAAACACAAGAAGGCTTCGGAGGAGATCACTCTGAATAGGCTGGAGATTGAGATCACACATCTCATCTTAAAATCAACCTCTGTGGCCCTGTCAATGGAGGACGCGACGTCTTTAAAAGATTTGGAGAAAAATAGAGATGACCTTCTGCGGGAAGATGAAAAAAGCTGGAGGCTTCGAAGCCGTGCGACTTGGCTCAAGTGGGGTGACTCCAACTTGAAATTCTTCCATAGAGTAGCGAGTCACAACAGGAACAAGAAATTAATTTGGTCCATCGAAAGTGAAAATGATGGGACCATCCGTGGACAGGAGGCACTCAAAAGGGAAGCTGCCTCATATTTCGAACTTCTTCTAAAATCCAGCGACAGCCACAACCTGCCAGCGAAAGTCTCTACTGCCAGCCTTTTCACAAACTTGGTTACTGCAACTGAAGCCTCAGATCTTTACAAACCCGTCACACTGCTAGAGCTTAAGAATATTTTTCTCCTTCTCAAAAAGGAGAGGAGTCCAGGGCCCGATGGATGGACGACATAATTTTTCACCTACTTTTTTGATCTTGTTGGATCGGATCTTCTTCAGATGGTGGAGGACTCACACATCAAAAGTAAAATTACCAGTAGCCTAAACTCCACCTTCCTGGTTTTAATTCCGAAAGAAAACATCTCATCTACTTTCAACGACTTCAGACCGATCTCCCTTTGTAACCTAGTTTACAAGTTAATTTCCAAAGTCATCTCCAATCAGATTAAGCTGGTTTTGGAAAGGAGTCTCTCAGTCGAACAACTCGGTTTTTTAAAGGGAAGAAGGATCCAATATGCCATCGGTGTAGCCCATGAGTGCATTCATAGCATCATCCAAAAAAAAAAAAAGGCATTGGTCATGAAACTAGACCTCAAAAAGGCGTTTGACAGCATTGACTGGGATTTTCTAAGACTAATCCTCCTCTATGTTGGATTTGGTGATAATCTCACAAACTGGATTATGTCCTGTGTCACAAGCACAAATTTTGCAGTGCTGATTAACGGGGAGGCGTCCAGATTTTTTAAAAGTGAAAGGGGGCTCCGCCAGGGATGCCCTCTATCTCCCTACCTCTTTATCTTAGTTTTGGAAGGCCTTAGCCTTCTCCTCTCTAAAATCCTCTCCGAGTGTCGCATCACAGGTATAAAGGTCTCTAATCACATCAGGATCGTTCACCTTATGTTTGTGGATGATATTCTTTTATTATCTAAAGTTGATTTAGCGGAATGGCTTGTGCTCATGGACATACTTCAGCGCTTCTGTTCAGTTTCAGGGCTGTCCATCAATCCCACGAAGTCCACTGTCCACTTTTGGGGCTTAAAAGAGGCCGAAATCTCTCTTCTCAAAGACTCCTTCCCCTACTCCTTTTTTGATTTAAATTTAGGTTTCAGGTACCTTGGTTATTAGCTAAAGCCGGGAGCCTCCTCCTCAACTGACTGGACCTGGATGGTTTCATCCTTTGAAAGAAGAATAGGTTTTTGGTGTAATAAATGGTTGTCCCTGGGTGGACGCCTTATACTGGTCAAGTCGGTGTTACAATGTCTGGTTGTTTTCTGGATGTTACTGGAATGGATTCCCGCCAAAATCATTACTCTGCTCCGCAGACTCTCTTTCAACTTCCTGTGGAATGACCTAGCAGGAAAACGCCGCTTCCATCTTTGCAGTTGGCAGACTCTCTCTAGACCCAAAAGGGCTGGGGGATGGGGACTTAAGAATCTTTCCATCTTCAACTCAACATTACTGGCTTATTATTTTTGGAGAGTGGTCTCCATTGATAACATTTGGCATCAAGTCATCAAGGAAAAATATCTTGGTGCCTTGTCCCTCCCACATTGACTACGAAAGAAACATATAATACAGAAGTGGGCTTCACCCTTCTGGAGGGGTCTGGTCTCTTCCTCTCAGGTGATCCTTCACTGGCTCCATTGGAGGCATGGTTCGGGTGAAGAAATCAAAATTGGCAGAGATAAAATCATCGGATTAGATGACCACTCGATTCTCTCCCTACAGCTCAGATCACATCTGCTCTCCCTAAACTATTGTACCCTGGCTCAGTTGAAGAAGGCGACCCGCACCTTCCCTCTCCCGGATCAGTGGCTTCTTAGCAGCGACCTATCTCTCAGCGGGCCTTTAGCCTTGGAATGGGATTCCTTTATGGCAGCTTTAAAATGTTCAGGCCTCTCCCTCTCTGACACTCGGGATTCTCTTATCTGGGCCGGGGGCGATGGTTTAGGCAAGGTTTTTGCCAAGAATGTTTACGCGGCTCTCCTGCTGGATAGGGACGTCAATGCCCATCCTCCGTGGCTCTGTCAGATGTGGACTTGGTCGCTCCCTCTAAAGCACAAACTTTTTATTTGGCTCTGTGCTAGTGAAAAAATCCTTACCTGGGAGATGCTCCGTAGAAAAGGATGGCAGGGCCCCGGTTTATGTGCTCTTTGCTGCCAAGCCTCGGAGGGCATCCATCACTTTCTTATACACTGTAATTTTGCACAAGAAATTTGGAAACACACATTGCAACATTTCTCCATACCCTTCTACTGGACCGACGCCACTTTTACAGAGTGCTTTTCCTCCTGGTATTCTGCCCAAGCTGCGCCACCTTCTCTGGCTACCTTCATTTGCTGGAAAATCTGGATAGAATGCAACAAGGTTATTTTCGAGGACACCTCTCCTTCCCTACAGGCGGTCTATCACAGAATTATGGCTTCTTTTCATTGGCATCCATCAACCGTCAAAGCTCTTCCATTCAAAGCAGTGGATTTCATCTTGCCTGAAGGTTACTCTGTGGCTTGTTTCGATGGTGCGACACAGTCTTCTGGTTTATGTTGTGGTGCTGGAGGCACCTTCAAAACCCATCCGGAGAGGACTACAAAGTGGTTTCTTAATTGTGGTGTGGGCTCTAACACTAAAGCCGAGCTCATGGTCTTATGGGCTACACTTACGCTTGCTTCTTTTTGGTCCTTAAATCACCTCCATGTCCTAGGCGACTCGAAAGTTATCATAGACTGGATCAATCGAAAGTGTAATCTCCAATCCATCCATGTGGAAGGCTGGAAGCTAAAAATGCAGCAGATGGCATATTTATTCACTGATATCACCTTCCACCATCTCCCCAGAACGCAAAATACCGAGGCGGATGCTCTCTCCAAGAGAGCTCTAAGCAAAGTGATCGGTAGACTTTTGATCTATCACGGTGATAGAGGACAAGAGAGTCCGATCTCTTCCATCAATCTCTTCGAACTATAAAGACTAATACGTATTGCATGAGAAGAGCTCAGGGAGCCTTGGTAATATTGCATTGTTTATGTCTTCTTATGTGGCAAAAGAGGTCTAATGCATAAACTATGGAGATTGTTTAGCTTTGAAAAGAGCTCAGGGAGCCTTGGTAATACTGCATTGTTTATGTCTGCTCATGTGGCGAAAGAGGTATGCTGCATAAGCCGTGGAGATTGCTTTGCTTTCCTTGTTCGTTGTCTTCACATGGAGGCATGTTGAGTGATTAGTAATGGGCGAGCCGCGTGAAAGATTTGAAACGGCTATCAACCTCTTTCGGTTCCTTGGCAGCACTGACTTTATTTGTAATTTCTGGTCTGATCTTGGATTTCGCACTGACCTAGCTTTCTCAGCTGGCTTCAGAGTATGTAAATGAATTTATACCATTTATAAATTTGAGATAATTTCTCTTGGGAAAAAAAGCTTGTTGTTGATTATCATGCGTTGTCAATTATTATGCTGGTAGAAAGAAAATCAAGAAATGAAATTATAAACTAAGTTGCATCAATTAAAGTAGTAGATTAGAAAGTATTTATTTATATGAGTCTCTGTAAATTAGGTCTTACAAATGGTAGTAGAGCCCGATTTCAAAACTGAAACCTTGGGCTTGAATAACCACTTAGTTGTGCAAACTAGTTCCTAATATAGCATGTAACCTACAACCTGAACCTTGGACAGGTTCATGCAACTACCATTTATCTACAACCCTTAATTAAACCAGAAATAACCCAGAAAGGACCCTGGAACCCTAAGGAAAATACCCAAAAAATTATTGGACAAGAGGGTGAGTGCACCAGGGAAAAGACCCTGCCACACCTCTTCCAATCCCATGTCCATATGTTCCTTGTTCCACTGTTCCAACCTCTATACCTGCAAACATCTTCACCTGCAAAAGAACATGAGGAAATAGTTATATAAGGGTTAGATGCAATAATAAAAAATTAAAAAATGCAATAATATAAAAAAATGCATTAATATAACAAATAATAAAAAAATAAAAATAAAAATTGGTGTAAACCTATCGACCCCAATATTGATTTATAGACTGATAAAATGAGAGTTATACCAGGTATAAAAAGAACAAAACCTACAAGGAGGAGCAACAAGGGAGCACATGTGTTAGTGAAATTTACTTGCATGTGTACAAAACAAAATGCAATAATATAACAAAAATAAAATAAAATAAAATAAAAATGATTTGGCCTACAACCATCGAGCCCTAAAATAAAATCATAGGACCAATATCCACCACACCAAGTCGCAACAATCGCCCGACACTATAACGCTCGAGAACAAGCACCAAAGACACTCGGGAGAAGCCATGAGTCATCAATAGTGCACTACGCGTCAAGCATTATCTTCAAAGCAGAGAGTCGAAAGCCACCATGCAAAGTTAACACACAACCCAGTGCCCAAGAACCCATTTCCACAAGCCATGAGGAGGGAAGATCCCATGAATCACCAATAAAAAAAAAGTGTTAGTCCTATCAATTGACCCCTAATTTAAAGGAATACCTAAAATCGAGAGTACTCCATTGCGCGCTCTGCCTACTTCTAAGAAATGCGAGAATGTCCAAATAATTCACTCTTGCGCTCTGTACATGTCGAGAGTCCCAAGAGGATTCGATTGACGCTCTCTACAAGTGTGCTCGTGTGTTTCTCATTTATCAGTACAATACCAGTGCGTCTACAACCGAGAGCTACACAAGGATCAACAACCGAGAGCTACACAGAGAGTTGTAAATCCATCACCAAGAGTCGAGCCTATGCATAAGTATCAAGCGCAAGCCAAGCCACGAGGAAGGAACCCACAATTAAGTGCACTACGCACCAAACAGAAGCCAAATCTCAAGAGAGAAACCAATTCCTGACCATTCCGCCCAGAGTATTTGGAATGGTGAGCTGAGCACCAAGCGCCATGCCCAGGAGAGCCCACGACTCCATACCCATCGAGCATCCAAGCCTGCATTCCAATCATGAAAAATCATACAACACTAAACTCTCACTAAGCAACCAAGAGAGGAGAGCTCACGAAGGGACAACATATGTGCACAATGCGTAGACAGCAGGGTTCGAACCTACGCAGGAAGAGGCAACACAACAACCAACATAACTCCATCCTCAACGTCAAGCTCTCTGCCTGGAAGCTCAATTATAAGATGGGGGAGCCATAGCTCAACACCTGATACCAAGGGAGGATTCAGACCCATGGCCACGCCTAAACTTACTCCTTCACCCTCTGCGTACGAACACACCAGACAACCAAGCAAATGAGAAAGGAATGGTAGCGATTAGGGTTTAAATGTTCATGATTTTTTTTAATTACGGAAATGAGAGGGAGTAACACGTGGATCACACGCAAGGTTCACGTTACCTATGGGGTAAGTATTTTTTTATTATTTATCAATTAAACTTATTGCACTCTTTTCTTTTATTATTATTTTTTTTTAATTTAAATTTCATTTTATTCAAAAAAAAAATTAATAATAAATAAATAATAATAAAAAAAAACTTTAGTTGTATTTATTAAATTAAATTAAAATTGAATTTAGTTTATTTATTTAAACTCAATTTAAACTCAATTTATTGTTAGTTATTTTTTAATAAATTCGATTTTAATTTAATTAATAAAATGGGATAAAAAAAGTATTACAAAACTATATATGTGTGTGTGTGTGTGTGTGTGTGTGTGTGTGTGTTATAGAAGGATTATAAAGGTATATATAGGTTATGGTTATAAACCTTTATAAAAATAAAAATAAAAAGTATTGCTATATTACAAAATATGTATGGAAGTGGTAAATAAAGGGTTAAATAGCAGGGTAACTAAGATTAAAGTAATGANTAGAAGGATTATAAAGGTATATATAGGTTATGGTTATAAACCTTTATAAAAATAAAAATAAAAAGTATTGCTATATTACAAAATATGTATGGAAGTGGTAAATAAAGGGTTAAATAGCAGGGTAACTAAGATTAAAGTAATGAATGAAAAACATATGGAAATTGTGGTATTATAAGGATATATATAATAATAATATTATAAGGGTGGTTAATATGAGTGTCGCATATTGATATAGAGAAGGGTTAAATGCTTGACTAAATAGCTAAGTTAGAGTAATTGGTGAGTACATTATGGTGTTATCATAGTTAGCAAGGAGACAATCTAGTGGCTTACCTAGATGAAGTTACCAAGCTTAGATGATTTAACCCTGAACTAAGCCACTTACCCTAAAGAGAGTAAGGTTTGTTTACAGATAAGTAAAAAAAAACTTACGCCTAACCCAATGTTTACAAGTATAAGTTGAGAAAACGTGGAATGCCTTAAACTCTTCCTTGATAAGAATTTGGTTGATGCAGATTCAATCATTTAAAATGGTTAAGACTTAGGGAAATCGAGGCTGAGGGGAATCGTCGCAAGGACCGCCAATGTCGACGCTGCCACCACCATCGCCTGAATTAGCTCTCATTTTGCACTCTTTGGAGGCTATTAATGAAACATTAAAGCAACGTCTGTCAGCTGATATCGAAGTGGAACCACCACCATCTGAAGTGGGTAACCCTGAAGCGGCGAGGGACTCAGAGGGAGGGCCTCCACCAGGGGACATCACCAGAGAACTACAGAAGATCAAACTCCCAGATTTTGCGGGGGGGTCGTGCAAGTGAACGTGCGGAGGCATGGTTGGAAGGAATGGCATGATGTTTCACCTTAAGAGACTATGCTTCCACATCAAAGGTGAAAATAACGATCTTTCAGTTGAGTGACAGTGCCTTGAATTGGTGGGGTAACCTGGAGAGGCAGTTGCACCTTACCCCAGACACTGTCTCTTGGGAGATTTTTGAGGAAATGTTTTGGATGAAATATTTTCCTGCATACTGCGAGGAACAACAAGTAGGATCATTTCATGCTCTAGTTCAGGGAAACAGGATCATGGAAGAGTAATAGATCAGGTTCATGGAGATGGTGAAATATATCTCGTACATGGATACCGATCAATGACAGGAAGAATGTTTTGTGTATGAGTTAAACCCTAAGATAAGGGCCATGGTATGGATGTGGAAACCATCGTGAGTAGTTGAAGTACTTGAAAATGAACATTATGCAGAGGAGAATATGAGCTTAAATGGAGGTATGATATCAACCTTTCGACAACATCCTGGATTTGTAGGGAAGGCCCCTAGGACCTTCTCCAGGGGAGGAAGCTCTAGGCCACCTCCTTATGAAAATAGAGCCACACCTAGAGCAATTGCTATACGTATTTCAATGGCAATGAGTACAACATCCCACTCATTACCAACTACGCAGGCAGGTCCACGACCTTCTCAGGGAGCAACATTTAGAGGCAGGGGCTCCAAGGGAAGGAAATCATTTAAGAGACCGTCACAAGGTAGTGCGTAAGTTCCATCTCGTGTTACTTGTTGGGGGTGTGGAGAAACCCATTACCAGCATGACTTCCCATAGTCACAAGCAAGATTTATGCATAGATAAGGAAAGGCCTCGATGGGAAGAGTGAGTGGTAGCCACCAAATTTATGCAGCGGTTAATAATCACCAGGAAGAACATCAATCCACAGTGGTGGAGTTGTCAGGTATGCTAAATCATGTCAATAGATGGTACAATTAAAAACAATTTAGAGCAATTAGTTGTTATGATTTCAATAATAACATAATGCATAAATGCATTGATTTTATTGATCACATAATGATAAATAATTTAGAGCAATTAGTTGCATTGATTTCAATAATGACATGATAAAAAAAATATGCATTGAGTTAAGTGATGATACAATGAAAAATAATTTAGCATAATCAAGTAGTTGTATTCATTTTAACAATGATATAACATAAAACAATAGGGTGCATTGATTTCAGTGATAATACTATGAAAAATTATTCGGTGCATTAATTAATAGGGAATAGAGGAAATGATAAAAACAAAATTAATCCTCTATATTGATTTCAACTATGAGTCAAGTATGAGACACTAGAAATTATCAAGAAAAATGAATTTATCAATATAATAGTGAAAACCAATTTCAAAATAGATATATAAGTTGAAGTCCTATACTTTTTTCGATTCACTGTGATTTATCTATTAGTATTTTCACATTGAAACCATTATAATATGAAGATATATAAAATGTCAAATATTGGGAAGGTCTAAAATTCCATGTTAAATATTTGTTTGGTCTTCAATTTCAACCTCCATTTCCATATGATCCATATAAAAAGATGGAAAAGTGTGTCAGTTTGTATAAGAGAAAAGTGAAATAAGGTAGATTGATATCTGAGATATTCAATATCTTCCTCATATTATTTCTAACGATGTGATGTAGTATATATGTTATTCAATATATTAACAATTCCATTTTGTTATTATTCAACATCTTCATCACTAAACATTGTGACTTTGTTATTTTTCGGATTCATAATGATGTAAATTTCAAAGTAGATAAAGTTTATCATCTAAAAATTTCATGTTTCTGCTTAAGTGGAGATCTATCACTGGTAAAGGAGGTTTGCACTTCCATGAATATGATCCCTTTGGGCGCATGATAGATCTGTTAAAAACTCTAATCATAGTTCATTAGTTTACCTAACTGTTATACAATTACATGAAAATTATGGTATATTTGTATTATATATGTACGTAGATGATGAAGAAGCTGATGATTAAACTGAAGAAGAATTGTGTGTTATTTATCTTCTCTATTTTGATAGTTATTTTACCTTCTTGAATATTTTCTTTTATGGTTCGTTTAGCCTAGTTTAATAAGGTTGTATTTGTTGCGTGGGTGGTTTTGGTGTTGGTGGCATAGTGTGATGGGACTAGTGATTGGTTTCTCCTAATCATGGAGTCGAAGCAGGAGACGAAGAGATTGATTGATTTTCGGCGAAGAAAGAGTAGTTGCGATCATTTTTTCTTGCACCTTTACTAGAATCTGGCCTTGACAAGAGAGTAGTAGAATTAGCCAGCATAAGATTATTCAACCAAGAGAACCTCTTTATTTTGCAAAGATTGAAGAAATATTGTTAGCTTCTTGCTCAACATGTTCATATTTTTTTCACGGCAGAGACGAGGGAGAACTATAGAAAATATCTCATAGTGTGGTTTCAGAACTACGAAACTGTAGCAAATATCTCATCGTGTGGTTCCATAACTGTGTGAAGATTAAAATAATCGACCTGCGATTTTCTCACTTTCAAACTGATCGACTAATAAAAAAAAAGGATGTGAAGTCCTCTTGATGTGTGCATGCCTGAAGGAGCTTACGGCCCGCCTATGTCCCTTGACCTGAGCGCTTGATGATTGGATGATCTAGGATGTATAGAAAGGTTCATTTATTGAATTGCAATCTGAAGATCTGATGAAGATAGGGTATGTGAGGTTTATTTTTAAAGATGAAAGCAAGATTTATTTTTGTCATTAAAAAAAAAAGGAATAGACCGTGGCATATAAATCTTTGAGGAATAGTTCAAAGTTGATGCCAAATGGTTGTTATCGCTGATATCGATCTCTTGGAGCAGTTAGAAATGTTTATTTATTTCTAAAAGTAGGCCATATTAGGTACCCGACACCCAAAGAATTGTATCTGAGTTTGAAGGAATCCAGTACATTAAAGAATCAAATGCAACTCAATTATTTATGATTTGTAGCTTTGCCTTTGAAAATGCAATGCAATTGAGAAGGGTTCTTTTGCTAACATAAGTAAGATTAGTAGGTAAAGTGAAGAGCATTAAGACAAAGGTAGTTTTTGCGCTTATGATAATTATGACCTTTTATGTAATTGAGATAAAAGAGGTTATCAAATTTTTTATAGAGGGTTCCAATAAATTGCATTTGAAAAATTGTATTTGGTGTTATTGTTTAAGTTGTAGACCTACCCGAAATTGAATAAGGGGGTCTTAGGATCTTTTTGTGTGTCTAAGTCATTGGTCATCTCTCTTCCATATTCTGCATAATGGAAAGAATTGAAGAAAATTTTACAATATTGCACACATTAATTAACTCAACTACAGAATCTACAATTGCAATAAAGAAGTGCACTCTCAGTACAATGATTACTCTTTTACAAGTAACGCATAAGAAAGTTGATATGTTCAAACTTAAAAAAAAATTGTTATCTGATGAGTTAAATCTCCTTCAACACCAATAATGTGATTTCAACAAAAAAAATGACATCAAGGATAAACATGATGAAGACACTCAGTTGACTAGTGATGACACTCATAAACATGAAGATGAGTTGGGTAAAGTCCCTATGTCGAAAAAAGTTATGGATAAATGTGGCAAAGAAATTAGAATTGTTTGGCCATGGGAAGAATTATGCTTTAAATGACATATATATGGACTAGGATATGAACAGGATGCTGACAACCTTTTTCATATTCCTAATTATTGCAAACCTATTTTCTTTGAGAGTGGAGGTTTTCTGAATGATGATAAGAAGACAAAGCTTGAGGATATTGGTAAGGAACAAGATATTGTTGATGATGATGTTTCTATAGATATTATAGATCATGATAATCAGTCGGATAAAGAACCCATATAGTGCAAACATTTTCACCGATTTGGTCATGATAAGTCACACTGTTTTGATCTTCACCCATGCAGATTTTGTGGGAAGACAAATCACCTCTCAGTAAGGTGTCATAAGAGAAAGAGGAAACATATTCATTTTGAATGGTTAGGGAATTGGCATTGGATATTGGAAGCCAACTTATTGAAGCATTCTTATCGACAAATTTATACACAAGTACAACCGTACTTGATTGGAGATCTTTCTACAGTTGACGGACATGAATGTTTTTGAGGATTGGATGATATAGGGTATGATCAAGGCCCAATTGATGTAGTCTTTTGAGTTGAAGATTGAGTCTTCAGACTTCGTCGGAAGTTGGTTTGATTACCCTTTTTCCACTTTCAAAGGGGGTATATCTCATTATCTAGACTTCTCACTTTTCAGTTCAGAGGGGGGAAATTAGTGAGAAATGTTAGACTTCAAGTTTCAAAGTCTACCTTTGATTTTCAGTTCAGTCAGGACTTGTCTTTGTCCTGCCTTATAGACTTGTGTCTGTTTAGAATATGATTGTGTGTTTGTTCATAATATGATTGTAATTGGGTGCATGATCGGTTGTACCCGACACCCCTAAGTTTTTGGTCCAAGCTGTAAGTCTTTCCATAGGTTGTTGTATTCCCCGTCTATTTAGTAAGTCATGTTGAGTCAAGAAGTTGTATTCCTCATATCCATAGAGAGGATGTTTTGTCAATATGTGGCGTGAACCACTGTGTAGTTGGATGGTGTATCAAAGACATTGAATCTTCGATTAAGGGGGGGAAATATGAGATAGTAATCTCAGATTGAGGGACCAAAGTAGGTGAACAAATGATCAAATAGGAAACAAGCACGTAGTCTGCTCACAACAGGATCAGTGAAGTCAATGAAGTTTATAATGATCAGATTAGTGAAGTCAATGAAGTTGATAATGATCAGATGATACATCCGTGTTTCGATCTTCATCTGTGTATACATTGTGAAAGCGTACACATTGTTCTAGTAGCTTATACATGTGATGGATCTCTTCTTGGCCATACTTGTGAATGACGATCAAGGGAATTTGAACCACTTGTCCCTGACAGGTTCCAAGTTTGATTTAGAGTCAGTGAATAGATGATCAAGTATGCAACCTAGTTCCAGGGATGCAGTCGTGTTCCTGAACATATTGTTGTTGATATGGTTTGTGGTAATCCTAAAACCATTCCATTCATAGGTTTTTGAGTCTTGAGCTCTTGATAGTTTGTGGTCAGCTTAGAACCACCAATTGAGCAGAAGACATGGAGTTTTGTCTTGTTAGTTTATGGTCAGCTTAAAACCATGTCATTTAGTAGAAGACATCTTCTTTTGCTAGACATTCGTTTTGTGGTCATCTTGAAACCACCAGATTGATTTTGGTCGACCCGAAACAACCAATTTAGTAGAAGACATCAGCTTGTGCTATTTTTTCAGAGTTTAGAGAGGATCTTAAGCCCTCTGAATGTTTTCTTAACACATTACTAGTTGTCAAGTAGTAGCACTTTTTAAAGAAAGAACTAACTTATGATTAAGGGGGATGTTAAAAACTCTAATCATAATTCGTTAGTTTACCTAACTATTATATAGACAGTTATGATAATAAATTCTAATTTAAACATGTGATTTGTACACACAGAACAAAAAAACATTAACATGTACCACACTAATTTTTTTTAAGGCTGAATAAAGAGAACCGTTCATGTAGTAATTCATGAACACAATAATGTGTGGAACATTTCTAAACTACGAACCTTGTCTTATCTTTTCTTACTTGGAGCGATTCCTTGCTGAAATTCTTTCTTGGTACGTTGTGTCCATGTCTGGATTCAAAGGTGATTTCGAATCCTTCTTATGTTATTTATATAAATACCTTTGAATTATTTATATAAATAACACAAATAGCCCATTCTGCCTGCAATAAAAACACAAGATATAACTTTCAAAAGCAACCTCGAAAATAGCCTCTCTTGCCTTAGTTCTTTCATTCACCATCCTGTTGTGTTTAATTGAAGGTAGGCTTTTAAAGGAGGCCGCACAAGCAAGGCTACAAGAAATATATTAATATTACTGAATCTTAACAAGATACATTAAACGGTAATAATAAACTCCACTGCATAAACAGTAATAATAAACTCCACTGCATAAATATTTACTGGATCTTAACAATCTACATTAAACAGTAATAATAAACTCCACTCCAGTGTAGATTCCACTCATTGGAGAGCTCATAGGCAAAGTAAACAGAATACCTAATGCTGTAAGCTCGACAAATAGCTAATAATGTTTCTCCTTGGTGAGCCATAGCAGACTGTCCCCCACAAACAGGTGACAATAAGGTGATTCCTTGGGGTGGCATAGAGCAGTGGCGTTATAGATATTTCCATTGTTCTCCAGCACCTCAAGTTCCATCGTAAAAGTCGATGTCCCACTGAAGGAATGACAGTAGAACATCCCATATAGATACACGAAGCGGTGGCAGGCCAATGGAGGCCGGTTTGATAGTCTTTCAACGACTTTACTCATCCTTGCTTTCTTTCCAGAGTCAGCTTTGAACGCAGGGTGAAAAACGAGCTCTACATTATCAGAAGATCCCAAGTTAGACAGCACAAACTCTATCATGCCCTGAATGGATGGGCTGCACAGCTTTATTTCACCTTGTTGGGGCTTAGACTCGCAACCACTCAGAGTCATGTTCATGTTCATCGCCATATTTGATCTCTCCGAGATGCCAAATGAAGAGAGAACATTTGAAAGTGCTCAGGTGGAAAAACGTATCATCTGTGATAGATTACGGGGCAAAAATGCCTTCCAGGGACTGTAAAGGTCTGGCAATGTTATTGTCCCACCTTCCCTCAACTCCTCTGCTGAAAAAAATATATTGCTAATCTCACCTCCTGGGCATTTCGTTATTTGGTGGTTCATCAAATGTACAGATTCATCGCACAGTAAATTGGCAGAGTTACAGAATTGAGTGGCATGGAAACGCAAGTTTCCATCTTTGATAATTTTAGCGAACGTGTTCACCTCCTCTTGTGTGAGTGGAGACGTGCTTGCTGCTACTGTTTCGGGTATTTGAACGGTGGGAAGTTTTTCTTTCCAGAAGTTTAATTGCATCTCTGCAACTTCATTTCTTCCTGTCACAGTGGGGAGGGCTATTGCCTCCATCAGGATGACCACTCCAAACAATCCCTGATAACAAGAAGAAGTAAACGCCATAAATATTACTTAGTGATGAAAATTCAATATGGATCTTCACAATTCAATTTCACAATTCAATATCTGTGATGAAAAGAAAGTTACCAAGAATAACGTAGGCGTAATGGAAATCATTCTCCGGTCTGCGCTGCCTCTGGATGAAGACCTCTTTAAAAATAAAATAAAATAAAATAAAAAAATGTCTGCAATCCAAACATTCACAGTAATGGAATTACAGATGGAATTGCTCACCTTGAGACCGATTCATTATAAATAAATCCATGAAACCAAGGGACGGGTAGAAAGCAGTATCGAAATTCTTGCTTGCTTCCAACCGAGCTTTCTGCTTCGTTACAAAATCCAATGCACATCGTTACTAAATTCAACGCACGACTCTAAATTCAACCCACGCTCTTTTAATGTGACTGTATTGAAAGACTCTTTTTTGTATTTCGTACGCCGCCCATGTCAATCTGTGGGGGATTAGCATTAACAATACGTCATAACACGACATAACTATTATGAACACCTAAGCTATTACTTGCAGTGTGGGTAGGGATGCGCTATCAAAGCCGAAAATCCGGGGATGGGACAAGAAATCATTTACTAAAGGAATTGACTTATGAGGCCCATGTGATGACCATCAAAGTCATTTATCCACAATTTTATCTGTAAAAGCTAAGAATGCAGCAACAAATAAGTAAGAATATTAGCATACTTTTTAATTCGGAAATGGGATTGCCGAAGTAATTTGAGGGAAGTTTCATATTAATGTTGTTAATTAAGATTATAAAAGTTTTGAGGGAAGTTTTATATTAATGTTGTTAATTGAGATTATACAAATATTTTAATTAAAATGAATGTATTTGAAAATGAGTGTTTGGCTCATGTCCTTAGTTGGTTCACTATTTGGATGATGTTTGGCTCATGTCCCCAAAGTGTCTAAACTTGTATAAAGGAAACATAGAAACATGGAACTGTTCACCACTGGGGTTCACCACTCCCTTCATTGAACAGAGAATCAATATTTGACATTGCAACCTTTTATCCCCTTTCTACCTACCTAAAGAGTGTGTCCACTACCATCAATAAGGGAAGACCTTACATAAAGCCCCTAAAACACCATCTATCTTCTCTGGATACATGTCTCTAAATACATATTTTAAGTTTATATGTTTCCTCTATTNTATATATGATTAATATAAAATAATAATTTATAAAATTTAATATATATTAAGTTTATAAAATTTAATATATAATAAATGTGTTACTTATGTTATAATATTGACAAGGTTATAATATTTTTTGTTTTTTTATATAAATTTTTTATATAATAAGTTTAATGTTATTTATGTAATAGTAAGAAGAAGTTTATAATATAGTTTATAATATTCTTGATTTTTTTTATTTTTTTATATTATATGCAACATTTAAAAATTACAGATTTATTATAGCTCAATTTGAAATTGTATCATATTTAATAGATAACTAGAAGTAACAAATAAATCATTATGAAAAGAGTGTTTCAAACATTGTAAAAGAAATGAAAACTAAAGATGGAACATACTAGACAATTTAGGAACAACTCACTTGGAGGAGTTTGCCATTCTCTTTGCAAAGTCAATTTACCCATCTTTTATGTTTCATCCATACAACTCTCAACACAACAAGTGTCCAACCTCCCTACCGGCCGCCTTCCTGAGCAACTATACAACATAACCATTTTAAAAATCTTGCTTATCTTCACCTAGTTGTTGGAAATCTTTAGTTCTATCCTACCACTACTGTTCAACAATAAGCACATAATAGTTTAAAGATAATAATGTTTATTAAAATTTGTGTACACTCAGGCTTTGTTAATAACCTAAAAATTTGGGACGCACTTTAATTGAAACACATTCACATCATTGCATGTGTTATTCGATATGACCTCCGTTGGATTTCTCTCATGGATATTTTAGCGTTCTTCATATGATCAAAAGATATACACATTAAAACCAAAACTTAAAACGTTTCTATTTTACAATAAAAACCAATATGTCATGAATTCGATGAAAATAGAATTGAAAATGTTGTAACAATGGGTTATTACTTTATTTTCAAATATAAATTATTGAAAAGAGAGAAACAATGCTTTGTGAATATTGAAAGTGAGAAAATATGTATTTATAACTTGCAGATAATTATTCAGCATATCCCCTACATCACATAGAGAGAGACAATGTTTTGTGAATATTGAAAGAGAGAGAATATGTATTTATAACTTAAGGATAATTATTCATCATATCACCTATCACCTATGTTTGCCTAATTTTTTTCTAAATAGATGATTGCAAGAATCTACAATAAAAGTCTTCTTTCCACATTGTAAGTACACATAGATTTCAGAATAATGACAAAACAATGTGGGTACCTTATAAGAGTGAACTGAGTTTGAACTCAGTTTGGTCTTTTTCAAGATCTGTATTTAGGTTTTATTTCCCAAGTTTTCCAAATAAGTATAACCTTGAAAACAACTCCAACAACCTCATGTGATAATGCTCATGTGATAGCGCACACGTGTGATAGTAATGCTTCACTTTGACAACGTTTAAAATCCATAGTAATGCTTCACTTTGACAACGTTTAAAATCCATAGTTTGATAGCGCTTGACACATGTGATAATGCTTCACTTTGACAATGTTTAAAATCCATAGTTTTTAAAGTTATTACATGGATTTTGAGGACATTTTTTATCAATCATAATTAAAGTTTCACCCTTCATTAGTACATGTTATAAAAATTTCCATTATCGACACAACCCATGTGGTTTGCATTCACAATACATATATCACATATCGCTAGATTATATTACATAATAAATATATTTGAAATGTTGTCATATTTTATACATTCATTCAAAAATCTTAACAATACATATATCACAAATCGCTTTATATTACATAATAAATATATTTGAAATGTTGTCATATTCTATACATTCATTCAAAATTCTTACAACCATTTTGTAATATTCTACATTAAATATATTTGAAATACTCATTCAAAGATCTTACAACCATCTTAAAAAACACAATTTCATTTTGCATAAAAATATATGCGGACAATAATATTTTGTATATGCGAATTAAAAAAATAGATTAATTATAATAGTAGTTATGCAAACTCTCTTACATTTAACTTTAAAAACTAATTTGAATGTTTACAATATATCTTTTTATGATATCTTTAAATTAATTATACAAAAAATTTAATTTATCTTTACAAATTTTATTAAAATTTCAAATCATTTTTATAACACTATTTTTATAATTTTAGAAATTTAATAATAAATCATGAAATATCATATAACTATTCATTTATTTAAAAACCATATTTATTATATAAATAAATCTATTCTCCAATTCATAATATTAATTTTAAATTATTATTTTTAAATAATAACAAAATACATTTTACAATGGTCATTTTAAATTACTTCAAATTATATATATATATATATATATTACCAGGCAAGTGGATTTGCGTCATTCATCCCTAGTGACCGTCTTAACATATTTTACACGACAATAAAGCCAAACCTTTCGGTCAATGATTTATAATGACGATGTAGCGTAAAAGACCCATTACATATTTGCATTGAAGTCAAGCGTCTGTATCCAACAACCATGGCATATCTTATCTCCTTTCATACTATGTCAGTTTGCCTTAATGGAAATGTAAGTGAAATGGGAAGTGTGGAGGAGATAAGGACAAGTGGATATGAGGTGGTTAGTGGTATTAATGTATAGTGATAATAGTTGATGTAGGAGTAAGTATTGGACATATGAAGGAAAAGGGTGGTTTTGCAAACCCTGTCAACCTGTTGACATGTATTCTACAAAATCTAACACTAAGATATGCCTTCGGCATAATTAAACACTGCAAAAATACAAGTGCACAAAGAATGAAAGAAGAAAACCGGAAATGAGAAGTAAATGACCATTTGTTGTATTGCAGCAAGCAGATACCCTTTTTATCAGATTGGGCGAATATTGTTTACAACAACAACAAGAGACTTGCTACTTTATTTTATGACTGACAAGTGATGTTTCACTTTCTTATTTAATTAACTACCTAACAAACAAATCATTCTAATTCTTTATTAGGAACTTCCCTTCTTAGTTGGACTAGTGAGGGCAATTTAAAATAGAAACAACTATGGGCGTCCTCTTTAGTGGCCCAATTCCTCCTTGTTTAGATCCACAAGAGTCCCTACTTCCGCCAACAAGTGAGGGAAATAATGTTGTAATGTTGTTGGAGACATCCACTTAGCCTGCGCAGGTGTCTGGCCCTTGCGGCCCACAAGGTAGGAAACATAGTGTTGCTAGTGAGTGGTGTGAGTCCAGGAATCTAGAATGGTGTATGTGAGCAAAGGAGGTTGAAAATATGGTACATTGTCCATTGAATGATGAACCGTAATGGTTTCCTCAAGGAGTGGTGGCTCGAATAGCCCAAGATTGTTGACGTTGAGTACATCGTGGATGCCAATATGTGGTGGAAAGTCCAGGCAATAGGCATTCTCACCGATTCTTTCAATCATGGTGTATGGACCATAGCATAAAGGGTGAAGCTTATGATATTGTCCTCGAAAGCGATGCTTGTCCAGTGATATCCATACTCGATCACCAAGCTAAAAAACCAATGGTATGCACCATTTATCATGCCTCTGCTTCGTGCACTCATGTGCTTCTTGCAATGTCTCTGCTACTTGGAAATGTCGTTGTGCAATGTTGTGGATGAAACTCTGTGCTGATTGTTTCTCTTGTTGTTGTCATGCAGAACTTAAGGATGCAAGAGTGAGTCGTAACTCTAAGGGAGCATTTGGATGAAATCCTAGACAAACCTCAAAGGGTGAGAAGCCTATAGAGGAGTGGGTGTCCCTGTTATAACTGTGTTGAATGACGTGCAGATCAGAGTCCCACTGCTTGTTTTTGGAAAAGTAGTTGCGAAGGGAGTGGACTAGATTGCGGTTGAAAACCTTTGTTTGGCTGTTAGTTTGGGGGTGAAATGTGGTGGATTAATGGAGATGGCATCCAAGTGAAGAACAAAGAGTATGCCAAAAGGTATTGAGGAAGCGGGAGTCAAAATTTTAAATGATACTACTGGGTAAGATGAAAATGTGGCCACACATGATGGAAAAAGAGGTTAGCAATTTGCGCAACAAATGTAGTTTTCTGACAGGGAAGGAACAGAGCCATCTTTGAGAATCGACAAACTACGACCCAAATAGCATTATACTTGTGAAATTTGTTAGGGATACCACTTAGAAATTCCATGAAAATGGATTCCCATAGATGAGATGGAATTGGTAGAGGTTGGTAGAGACCATGGAGACAATTAGATGGATTACTTTGTGAATAGAGGGAGAAAGTACGAATGAATTTTTCCACCTGTTTGGATAGTGTTGGCCAGTAGAAATGGTGTTGGATATTCAGGATTATTTTGGTTGTGCCAAAATGCTCACCGCAAGAAGCAGTGTTTGCTTCACAGATTAGAATGAGACGATCTTTAGTATGTGACACACATAACTAATTGAGTTTGTAGATCCACCCTTCACTGATAGTGTAGTCAAGAAATGGAGTTTGGTTTATGATTGTAGGTTGTTGCAAAGCACGCCAAACTTCTCTGAAACATGGATCTGTGGCATACATGTCTTTCCATGCATCATATGTTGCACAACACAATTCTAAAATGTGCATAACGTCCATTGGGGGGCAACTTAACAAGTCTAACATCCTATTCGAGGTCCCCTTCTTATATTTAATAACCAAGTGAAACTGTTGAAGATACACTGCCCACTTTAAATGGCGATGTTCCTGCATCTTACTTTGGGAATTGATGAATATCAATGGATGGTGGTCGGTGTGCAGGATGGTCTCTTTACCCATAATGTAGTGGCGCCATTGCTTGAATCCCTGTACCAAGCTATAGAATTCCTTGTCATATGTGTTGTAGTTGACTTTGACTTCTATAAGAGTCTCGTAGTGATATGCTACCAGATGACCTCCTTGTTTAAGTACAACCCCAATAGTGAATTGAGAGGTGTTTGTCTTGATCTCAAAGGGATGATTCATGTCGAGCAGTCTCATAACAAGGGATAAACACAATGATGTATTCAATTTCATAAAATGACACTCAACCTCTAAAGTCCACCGAAAATTTGCTTGATGTAACAGTTGATGTAGAGGTCGAGCCAGTTGTGAGAAGTGGGAGACAAATTTTCTGTAGAAATTGATGCCCCCCATGAAAATTTTGAGGTCATGTGTGTTGGAGGGTGTTGGTCATTGCTCCAAATCCTTCACCCTCGAGGGAACTGGGTGCACACCTTGGGTATCCACTATGAATCCCAAGTACTGGATGGAAGTCTATCCAAAGAAGGAGTTATTTTCTTTCACCTGCAACTTATGCTCACGCAACAATTCAAGCACTATGTGCACATGT
Organism: Picea sitchensis; assembly: GCA_010110895.2. Lineage (NCBI taxonomy): Eukaryota > Viridiplantae > Streptophyta > Pinopsida > Pinales > Pinaceae > Picea > Picea sitchensis. The sequence goes on along the minus strand of SNQJ01S0010353.1, from coordinate 62,190 downwards.
TGCAAATGGTCTTGTGAAGAGTTACTGAAGATCAAAATATCATCCAAATAAATAATGAAAAACTTACCCAAGTGTGGTTTGAATATTTCATTAATGAGGCGCATGAATGTGGTTGGTGCATTTTTCATCCCGAAGGGCATTACCATCCACTTGAAAAGCCCAAATTTGGTCTTGAAATTTGTCTTCCATGTGTCAGTTTTTTTCATGTGCATTGGATGATACCGGGTTGTCAAGTCCATATTAGTGAAGAAGAAATCCCCTTGTAGGTGGTCCAGCAAATACTTGATCCGGGGAAGGGGATATCGGTTTTTAACAATGGATTTATTGAGGGAACGATACTCAGTTATGAGTCACCACACATAAGTTTCTTTCTTTGGGATAATAAAGGAAGGGGATGCACAGGGTGACAATGAAGGCTTGATGTGGTTGGATTCCAAAAACTGGCCAATTTGGCATTCAATTTCAAAATCTTCTTTAGGTGCGTGGTGGTAGGAAGGGGAATTGGGTAAGGATGCGCCCTGTATGAGTTCAATGGAATGCTCAATAGAGCAAGACGGGGGTAATCCTGTGGGTTGTGTGAAAACATCAAAAAATTCATCAAGCAAGGGGAGCATGTCCAAAGGTGTAGGAGTGGATAAATTATCGGGTTTAATCGGGTGCACTAAGCACAAGGAGATGCATTCATTGATACTGATTTGCTTAAATGTTGCTTTGTCATAAGTGACATAGTTGGTTTAGGAGAAGATGATGTGAGAACATAGGTGCGCCTATCCAATTGCAAATGATATTGGTGGGATTTGGTATGGTATACAGCATGTCGATTCTGTTGGTAGGGGAGGCCGAGTAATAAGTCTGCACAATCCAGAGGGGAGACATCACATGTGACTATATTGCAAAATAGACCAATGGCGAAGGTGACCACACAACACCTAGAAACTGTGAGGTGAGGGCCTCCCTTTTGTACCCAACAAAGTTGGTATGGGTTGGGTGTGAAGTAGTGGGTAGTTGAAGGCATTGTACCAAGGCCTATGAGATGAGGTTATTTTGGCTGTCATTATCCATAATGAGGGTTGCCAATTCATGTTTAATATGGAAATTATGGGTGAAGAGAGGAATAGTAGATGTTCCTAGTTCATTGGTTTCCATTAAAATGAGGGATGGATCAGATTTAGTAGGGTTATCAAAGGAAACCACTTCAGGATTTGCAACGGATTCCGTCGAAGCAATATCGACAAACAAATTTTTGTTGGTGCATAGATTCTTAAATGTGTGGTAGACGACAGAAGAGTGTGAATTGGTCTTATGGAAAGAACACTGGGGCACATTATGAGATGAGGCGGATAAGGATTGTGGGCCAACTGATGGAAGAGTAGGAGAATTACCAGGAGTGGATGGTCCGACTCGAGCATGAGGAGAATGGAGTTGAGGTACCACCTTACGTTCCACGGCCAAGGACTGAAGAAAATCCTTGTCCAAGGAAGGTATGTCGAACATATCTACTTCACGACAAATTCTTAACAATAAGCCATAATTGAACTTGACAATCAGTACCTCTTCTATATCGGTGATGTGGAGATGGATCTGTAGTTTGTAGAATATGTCAATGTATCCATGGATGCATTGATTGGCAAGTTTTAGAAACTGCAACCATTTGGAGAGGAGCTTCTGGTGATAGCCCCGTGGGTAGAATCTCTCTCTGAGAGCCTGACATAATCCATCCTACGTCGTAATGTGTGGTGTCGAGGTCTCGACTAGGTCATTTTTGTCCATGACGTAGGAATAATTCTCTAGTTGAGTGTCCCACCATGTTTGTGCAATTTCCTTGAGTTGCAGACCGACGATTTGAAGATTCACGTCGTTGGTCATATTAGGATATGTACGGAAGTATGTGGAAAGACTTCAAAGCCAAGAATAGACGTTGTCGCCATTCATTTGGCTCACAAACTTCGGTAATTGGAAGCATGTATCAAGTTGCATGGGTGTTGGATCTCTACATTGTTGCAAACGAAGTAGCTCTTGGAGAGCCATCGTTAAATCTTGAATTGGAGTTGTGACCATGGATGTAGAATCCTCTGTGGATGGCTCTCTTTGCGGCGACATAATTTTCATTCACCACGGATGTCGATCTATCACTGGAGGCTAAGCTGAGAAACGTTGAACTCTTGAGCACACTAAGAAGGCACCCGGTACTCTAAGGAGGGTGTATGAGAAGCCTTGAGAAGGATGTTTATCTATGAGAAAAGAAAAAAAAATTGTTGAATGGCCTCTCTTTTGAATTTTGTGGCTGAGAAGAAGTTATCTTGAATCCAGGCTCTGATACCAATTGATCCACAATTTTATCTGTATAAACTAAAAATAAAACAACAACAAGACTGATACACAATAATATTAAACGCAACACAAATACAAGTACACAAAGAATGAAAGAAGAACATTGGAAATGAGAAGAAAATGACCATTCATTATATTGCAGCAAGTATACACCCTTTTTGTCAAATTGGGCGAATTTTTTTTACAGCAACAACAAGGGACTTGCTACTTTATTTTTTGACTAACAAGTGTTGTTTCGCTTTCTTATTTAGTTAACTTCCTAACAGAAAAAGTCATTCTAATTATTTATTAGGAACTGCCCTACTTAGCTGGACTGGTGAGGGAAGTTTAAAATAGAAACAATTATGGGCATCCTCTTTGGTGGCCCAATCATATAATATGTTGCATAGTTCTTGTGATTTCATTCAACCGGATTTCATGAGATAGGATTTTATATAAGATTCTTTAAGAGGGAGCTTTAACATTGAGTTACTTATCCTCAACACTATTTCTTAATACCACTTTTGTCTTTTTATTTATCTATTCATTTTATTGAACAAGTCCCTTTCTGATTGAGATATCCATAGACAAGCTAAGGACTAGGGGCATCGGCCTCATAATAAGACAACATTTCTCAAGATTTAATATTTTTTGTCTTTTGACTTTATTTCTCTTCACCCCTAGCCGTTTATGTCTTTATTTACTTAGGAATTATTAATCATACCTTTCTGGTGACATTTGAAAAGTTAGACATGATCATGATGTTGATTTTTGGGCAACATGGGAAAGACATTCTACTAGATTAATAATTAATAATATGATTATTAATTATTAAACAATATTATTAATGTAATAATATATTTATATAAGGTATAAATATATATCATACATAATTATTTATGATGAGTGTTCCATATATATTTATTATCCAATGGATGCATCATTTCATGTATGGTTACCATATGTTCTATATATACGGAACACTCATTATTGTAAGAATACATATTCACATACATTATCATCTCTTATGAAAAATCAACATGGTATCAGGCACAGAAAAATGAGAATAGAGTAAAGTGTTGGGAGTGTTAAATTTATGGGGTTGTTACAATCTCTATGTACAACATATTTATTTTTTACTCCTACCTAAATCATAGAAAGAATTCCATAAATTATGTTGGGCAGTAATTTCTAGGAAAAATGTCTAATTACCTAAATATGAGGAATGTACTGCATATTTACTTCTACCTAAATTTATGCAAAGAATCGCATGAATTATGGAGGAACAATTTAACAAAGTCAAGTACCATGTGGATGGATTATAATCAAATTAATCTTTGGGTAGTTACGGGAGGTATTCTCCAACTATTTATATGAAAGAAAGTTAAGTTTAATTTTCAAAGAGACGTGTCTTTTTGGATCAATGTAATATTACTATAAAAAGACACTTGAAAGATACAACAATAGACACATATTTTTTCTCTCTAACATGTGGGAAGTGATCTAAGGAAGAGATCGAAGTTTCTAAGTAGTTAAAATTTTCTAAGTGTAATTACTTAGTGATGTTGTATAGTTTACTAAAGTAATATCGTTGGAAGTAATTACCACTTGCGAAAAATTGTGCTTGTTTAATTTAACACTAGAAAATCAACATGTTTAGTCATATGACATTGAGTATATGATGGATGTGTGTTGGTAATAGTAGAAGACATATCATTTGGAGAGTCATTGTATATAGTTGTGCACAAGATAAATTGATCTCCTCTAGGTGATGCTTTTTGTTGTTCTTGTTTTTTGTTCCAGGCAGGTCACATGTAATAGCTTTGAGGAGGAGACATAATGACAATCGCAGGAAGAAACATGAAGCAAGACTATCTAGACATAGATTTGTGCACATCCATGTAATGAAGAAGAAGAGGAGTTCAACACATGAAGAGGGAGAAGATGACTCCGAAGACTATATAGCCTTAGAGGGAGTCAAGCTTCACAGGGAGCATACAGACTCTGACTGGGAAGGGAGTGCAGTGGATCCGAAGAGTACTTATGGATGTTTTTTCAGTATGGGATCACTGTGATCTCATGGTTGAGAAAAGAGAAGACATCAATGACACTCAGTACATCGGAGGAAAAGTATATAGCAACCAACATTGTAACTCATGAAGCAGTGTGGCTTCATAAGTTTCTTTATGGGTTATTTGTTCTCAAACTGGAGAAAACCTGAATTTGGTGTGACAATCAGAGTTGCATGAAGTTGTTAGATAATCTGATGTTCCATGGCAGGTCGAATCATATCGAGATCAAATATCACTATATCATAGATATGGTGCAGAGGGGAGCAGTGAGGCTTTAGTATGTGATTATCGAGGAGCGAGTTACAGACATGTTGACCAGGCCACTATCGAGGAAGAAGTTTGAGTACTTCAGGGAAAATATTGGTGTGGTCCCTCTTCGGAGGGAGTGTTCTCATCCAACATGAAAAAGGGTTGGCACTGGGACAGGTGGAAATCATCCATCATGAAAAA
>SNQJ01S0010353.1:41665-52633 GCA_010110895.2 Picea sitchensis | reverse complement strand
ACGCAGAGGGTGAAGGAGTAAGTTTAGGCGTGGCCATGGGTCTGAATCCTCCCTCGGTATCAGGCGTTGAGCTATGGCTCCCCCATCTTATAATTGAGCTTCCAGGCAGAGAGCTTGACGTTGAGGATGGAGTTATGTTGGTTGTTGTGTTGCCTCTTCCTACATAGGTTCGAACCCTGTTGTCTACGCATTGTGCACATATGTTGTCCCTTCGTGAGCTCTCCTCTCTTGGTGGCTTAGTGCCAGTTTAGTGTTGTATGATTTTTCATGATTGGAATGCAGGTTTGGATGCTTGATGGGTATGGAGTCGTGGGCTCTCTTGGGCATGGCGCTTGGTGCTCAGCTCGTCATTCCAAATACTCTAGGTGGAATGGTCGGGAATTGGTTTCGCTCTTGAGAATTGGCTTCTGTTTGGTGCGTAGTGCACTTAATTGTGGGTTCCGTCCTTGTGGCTTGGCTTGTGCTTGATACTTATGCATAGTCTCGACTCTTGGTGATGGATTTACAACTCTCTATGTAGCTCTCGGTTGTTGATCTTTGTGTAGCTCTCGGTTGCAGCTGCATTGGTATTGTACTGATAAATGAGAAACACGCGATCACACTTGTAGAGAGCATTGATCGAATCCTCTCGGGACTCTCAACATGTACAGAGTGCAAGAGTGAATTATTTGAGCATTCTTGCATTTCTTAGAAGCAGGCAGAGCGCGAGATGGAGTACTCTCGATTTTAGGTATTCCTTTAAATTAGGGGTCAACTGATAGGCCCAACACTTTTTTTTTATTGGTGATTCATGGGATCTTCCCTCCTCATGGCTTGTGGAAATGGGTTCTTGGGCACTGGGTTGTGTGTTAACTTTGCATGGTGGCTTTCGGCCCTCTGCTTTGAAGATAATGCTTGATGCGTAGTGCACTATTGACGACTCATGGCTTCTCTGGGGTGTCTTTGGTGCTTGTTCTCGGGCGTTATAGTGTTGGGCGATTGTTGCGACTTGGTGTGGTGGATCTCAGTCCTATGATTTTATTTTAGGGGTTGATGGTTGTAGGCCAAATCATTTTTATTTTTATTTTTTATTTTTATTTTTTTTGTTATATTATTGCATTTTATTTTGTACACATACAAGTAAATTTCACTGACACATGTGCTCCCTTGTTGCTCCTCCTTGTAGGTTTAGCGCTTTTTATTGGGCATTTGTCGATACCTGGTATAACTCTCGGTTTATCAGTTTATAAATCAATATTGGGGTCGATAGGTTTACGCCAATTTTTATTTTTATTTTTTTATTATTTGTTATATTAATGCATTTTTTTATTTTTTATTATTGCATCTAACCCTTATAACTATTTCTTCATGTTCTTTTGCAGGTGAGGATGTTTGCAGGTATAGAGGTTGGAACAGTGGAACAAGGAACATATGGACATGGGATTGGAAGAGGTGTGGCAAGGTCTTTTCCCTGGTTCACTCACCCTCTTGTCCAATAATTTTTTGGGTAGTTTCCTTAGGGTTCCAACCTCCTTTCTAGGTTATTTCTGGTTTAATTAAGGGTTGTAAATAAAGGGTAGTTGCATGAACCTGTCCAAGGTTCAGGTTGTAGGTTACATGCTATCTTAGGAACTAGTTTGCACAACTAAGTGGTTATTCAAGCCCAAGGTTTCAATTTTGAAACCAGGCTCTGCTACCATTTGTACAACCTAATTTACAGAGACTCATATAAATAAATACTTTCTAATCTACTACTTTAATTGATGCAACTTAGTTTATAATTTCCTTTCTTGATTTTCTTTCTACCAGCATAATAATTGGCAATGGCATGATAATCAACAACAAGCTAATAAAAACAACATACTAACAACATAGCAACAACAACATACTAACAAGATAATAATAAAAAACAATATAATGACAACAAAAAATGCATAAAGTATCTACGTCAACTTGAAGCTTAGTTGATTTATCCCTTTCTTGGTTGTTGATGATCCTACTCAACTACCCAAACTGAGTATTAACCTCCTGACCAACTAGGAATAGCCTCTCTGGCTCCCTAGCTCCAAGAATCCTTGTGGTTTCCTGGCCCCTGAGCCCAAAATTCCCAACAACGATAATGTCCCTGAGAGAGTTCCCAAAAACCAAACTGTTCATTAATCTCCTCCTCCTTCTTCCCAATTTCACCTCCCAAAACCAAACAACAAAAAGACCCACCTCCAAGTCTTCTATCCTTCTCCCTCGAATCCCTCTCCCTCCAATTCTCCAACCACCTTATCCCCTATTAATTACTTCAACGACCAATTTTAATAATATTATAATAAAGACTCAATAAATTTATTTTAATAATTAATTAAATTAATATTATCAACCATGATAATTAAACAATTAATTATGGTTTTTACAGTGTATAATTTCATTTGTATGACTCTGCATTTCCCTATATGTACTCTAAGAATGATCTATAACTATGTTCAACCATCTTTTCCTTGTAGATATAGAAGTACGAGCACTCAAGTCAATGTGCTTACAATCATAGGTTAGTCACGGAATCACCTCGAAAAGGTCCATATTGACATATATCCCCTCTCTATATTTTAATGCAGGACAAATGAGTGAGAGGGGGTCCAAGGTGACCTAGATGTCATTTGTATCTGCCCATATATGTTGATCACCGAAATATGATGTATGAATTCTAGAGAGTTTTGATAATGATAGATTTTTTGAGCTAGAAGGTAGTAGTAGTGGTTATAAGATCCCGATTAGATTGAATCTTTTTTCTATAAACTTGACCCCCCAAAAAAATCTAATCCATAATAACTAAAACATCCCAAAAAAATATCTAGGTCAACAAATTTGTGAAGCCCAAATGTAAAGAAATATCTGTATTTGATCTGAAATGTGAGGCGTGAATGTAAAGAAATATGCATGTTTGATATGAAATGTAATTGGGCCATGCCTATAACCTTTGAATTCGGCATGATACTTAGAGTGAAGTCAAGTCACGACACATTTTCTTGCCACTTGTTTATGAGTGAAATCAAGTCACCGCACGAGCAAATTGCCTTCTGATGACCAAATTTCATGTTAATAAGAGTACAAAAGTGTAGGGTTAGAGGTCAACATGTTGTTCAAAGGATCATAAATTTGTTCAAAGGATCATAAATGTGATTTTTTTTTATTTAATGACATGGTATATATATATATATATATATATATATATATATATATATATATATATGAGATGGAAGTAATTAATATGATTGAAAGTGGTAAAAAATGTGTTGTCTACATAAATTTTGGTGAAATCTCTATTTTTTATTGTTTAAATGAGATTTTTGAATGTATAAATGGATTTGACACTCTGAAAAACTTTAGGGCACTTGAATTATACAGACTTAATCACTCAAATCTAGAGTTTCAACAATTTTTGGTCGATCCTTTAGTAAAAATTGATCACAAAATATGCCTATAAAAACTCCAAAAAGTAGAACCTTTACACTAAAAAGATAAAAATTGTAATAATTTAGTTGTTAATGGATAGTTATTAAAACAAACAAAATAACTTATCATAATTTACTTACGATAGTTATTACTAGTTTTCTGAATATCATCAACTTTATTTAAAAAAAACCAATAAAATAATATGTTAGCAAATCCAAAACTATTTTAATTAACAAATTTTAGTTTTTACCCCAATATTAAAAAATGTTTTTAACCTAGATAGAATTTTCAAAAAAACTATTATAAATAATATTTATAAGAAAACCATTTTGTAATATCATCATTACCACTATAAAACTGATTTCATATACTTTTAAATAACATTTTGTCTTATTGTAATACATAAAATCAATTACTATTTTTAATGACAATTTAACCTCTTATCTAAACTAGAATATATTTATATAATTATTTTGTAATAAAAAAATTATATAATATATAAAAGAGAAAGCAATCTAGGTTTCTTTATTATATCTAGAATATAATTTCGTATATCTTGAGTATATATGTGAATATGATTGTAGCACATTTTAACCCTATATTTTAATATATTGTATTTAATGTAATATTGTATATTTTGAGTATATATGTGAATATGATTGTAGCACATTTTAATCTTATATTTTAATATATTGTATTTAATGTACTATTGTGTAGTAAGAAATGTTTGTTTCACATGAATACATTGCATAATTTGGGTGTTATAGTTTTCAGTACACTAAACATTGAAGTTATTTTGATAGTGATAGCGAGTTTTTTAAAATTTCAAGTTTTGGTATTTTTGGTGTTATATAAATTTGGGAAAAAATTCAATTTTGGTTGAAGAACCTGTGACGCACTCTAGTTACACGCCTTTATGTTGTAATTGCAAATGTGGAAAACACAATCACACAGATTACAAACAAAGAGATTTTATGTGGTTCACCCAAACGTTGGGCTACGTCCACCAAGCAGAGGTATCGATTGTCTTATTATTCAAATCATGGAGATTATAACAGCTCACTCACACTCATGTCTGCCTCTACGGGCTTACATAAATAATGAATAGGATTAGATTATTTACATAACTATTTTCTAAACTTGTGTGTTCATACCAAATTGGTAGATTTGGTTGAACAAACTACTGCAAAATAGACTCCACTAAATCTGCTCATATCTACCAAATCTGGGAAATTCGTTGGCATATTCAACCGTCTCCACCTTGAAAACAATTAACCTGATACCTTGCTTCTCCTTTTTTTCATCACCTTTTCTGCAAACCAAGAGAAGCCAAGCACCATTGTAGCTTCTCTAACAATACTGGTTTTGTGAACATGTCTGCGTAGTTCTCTTTTGTATGCACTTTCTCAAGAGAGACTCCACCTTCATCAATGACCTATGTTACAAAATGGTACTTGATAGGTATATGTTTTGTTTTACTTTGATAGGTTGGATTCTTAGCCAAGTGAATAGAACTTTGACTATCACAAAGTAACTTTACTTTGTCCTGCATCCTTCCAAACTCACGAAACAAGCCTTTCAACCAAACTGTCTCTTTGCAAGCATGGGAAGCAGTTATGTATTCTGCTTCTGTAGTGGATAAAGAAACAATGTTTTGTAGCTTTGACATCCAACTAATAGCTCCACCTCCAAGAGTAAAGACATACCCTGAAGTCGACCTTCTCTTGTCCAAATCACCTGCAAAATCAAAATCAACATATCCACGGACTAACTCATGACCACCGATATAGGTGATACAGGAATCACTTGTGCCCCTCAGATACCGAAGCACCCATTTCACTATTTCCTAGTGCTCTTTACCTGGATTTTCCATATACCTACTGACAACCCCAACTGCATGTGAAATGTTTGGCCTTGTACTAACCATCGCATAAATTAAACTTCCTACTCCATTAGCATACGACATTCAAGACATATATTCATTTTCTTCTTTTGTACTAGGAGATAAACTTGAAGAAAGATTAAAATGAGAAGCCAAAGGGACTGATACTGGTTTCACATCGTTCATACCAAACCTCAAAACTATCTTCTCAACATACTTCTGTTGTGACAACCAAAGCTTACCATTCCTCCTGTCTCTGAATATCTCCATGCCCAAAATTTGCGTTGCTGCTCCTAGATCTTTCATATTGAACGTCCTAGCCATCTTAGTCTTTAACCTGTTGATCTCAGTTATGATTTTTCTTGCTAAAAGCATATTGTCAAAATAAAATACTAAGATAATGAATATGCCATTATTCAATTTCTTAAAGTAGACACAATGATCATACTCACTCCTTGTATAATTTTGGTTCACCATGAAAGAGTCAAATTTCTTGTACCATTGTCTGGGCGACTGCATCGGACCATACAATGATTTGTTGAGCCTGCAAACAAATTTTTTGCTACGATTCTGAACGAGCCCTTCAGGTTGTTCCATGTAAATTTCCTCATCCACATCTCCATGGAAGAAAACAGTTTTAACATCTAACTGCTCCAACTCCAAATCAAGTAATGCAACTAATGCTAACACAATTTGAATTGAAACAGACTTAACAACTGGTGAAAAAATCTCATGAAAGGCAATACCTTCTTTCTGAGAATATCCTTTTGCAATCGGCCTTTCTTTGTACCTTTCCACCTTATCATCAATACCCTTCTTCAGCTTATAGACCCACTTGCAACCTACAATTTTTCTGTGTCTTGGAAGTTCTACCAGGTCTCATGTGTCGTTCTTCTGTAATGCATTCATTTCTTCTTTCCATTTATCATTGTTAGAACCCTTCATAGCTTCCTGATAGCACGAAGGTTCATCATCATTAGTACTTAAATAAACTGACGAAACAAAATTATCATACCTTCTTGGAGGATTTCTAACCTGTGTATATCTCCTTAGGGAAGTTTGTGGCTCATCCACATTCTGTTGATTGTTATCATCTACCATGTCATCCTCTAAAAACTCTTCATGAACATATTCATAAACTTGTTCATGTTCACTTTCAACTATATTTGAATAGGTTTCAAACTGAATATGTTGATACTTAGGTACTTCTTCCTGTTTCATTTGAATATCTACATCTGATTTGATGAGAAATGATTCATCAAATATTACTTCTCTGTTAATGGTGATCTTATGGGCAGTAGGATCCCACAACCTGTACCTCTTAATACCATCACCATATCCAACAAAGATAATCATTTTTTATTTTAGATCTAGTTTAGAACGTTGATGTTTTAGAATTAGAGCATATGCTTCACAACCAAAATTTTTAAGATTAGAATAATTACAAGGGTGACCTTCCCATACCTCTGCATGAATCTTGCACTCTATTGTTATTAATGGTGATCAATTCACCAGATAACAAGTTGTAGCTACTGGTTCTTCCCATAGTTCCTGCTGCAAATTGGTGTTACTAAGCATACCCCTTTCTCTCTCTAGAAGAGTTTTGTTCATGCATTCAACAACTCCATTTTGCTGAGGAGTATAGGTAGTGATTTTATGCCTATCAATCCCAAACTCCTTGCAATAGTTCTCAAATTTCATTGATGTAAATTCACCACCATTATCAGTTCTTAAACATTTAATGGATCTACCAATGCTCTTTTCCACTAAAGCTCTAAACTGCTTGAAAAATGTAAATACATCAGTCTTACTTTTCAAAATATAGACCCAAACCTTTCTAGAGAAATGATCTATAAAAGTTACAAAATATGATAATCCTCCATATGAAATAGTAGGGGATGGTCCCCAAACATCAGAATGGATATAATCAAGGATTCTTTCACTGGTGTGTCTTCAGTTTTTAAATCTCTGCCTATTCTGTTTTCCATAAATACAGTGCTTGCAAAAATCTAACTTTAAAGACTTTAGACTAGGAAGTAACTTGTGATAAGATAATACCTTTAATCCTTGTTCACTCATATGGCCCAACCGTTGATGCCACAGTCGAACAAAATCACTGTCGTTCTCAGATACCGTTGTCGCATGATCTAACTCAGTTCTTCCTTCTAACAAAAACAAGTTACCAACCTTCTTTGCTTTCATAACTAGTAGGATTCCTTTGTAGACCTTCATAACTCCACCTTGAACAATACTCTTATATCCTCCAGTGTCTAAGACTCCCAAAGAAATTAGGTTCTTCCTAAGCTCAGGTACATGTCTCACATCAATTAGTATTTTAATAGTTCCATCAAATATCTTAATTCGAATGCTACCAATTCCCACAACTTTACACGAGATATCATTTTCTATGTAAACTATTCCATCATCTATAAAATTATACGTAACAAACCAATGTCTATGAAGAGACATGTGATTTGAAGCACCGGAATCTATTAACCAATGTTGATCATTACGTGAACCAATACTAATTGATAAAATACTTCCATCATGACTTAGACTTGAGTTTGGTGTCTATATTAGAAAACCTTTGTTTAGATGTTAATGATTTCAGCGACACAATTCCCATATCGATTCCTTCCAACTGCACTCAACTGCGGGTGTTGATGATTGGAAACAATCACATGTCCGGTGGAATCCCTGCAGAATTGGGCAAATTACGGTACATGGAGAGACTTTACATAGAACTGGATAACTTCCAGGGTTCGATACCTAGCGTTCTCGGGAACATTACGACACTCAAAGTCTTCGCCCTTTATGAGAACTCTTTGAGGGGCACAGTCCCCAAATCTCTTGGACAGCTCTCCAATGTTTATGATTTTGTGATAAGATCCAATTTCCTCACGGGTTCCCTTCCACCCGAGCTCGGTAATCTTACCAACGTCCAGTACATGCAGCTGCGAGACAATTCGCTAACGGGAAGTATACCCAGCGATTATGGCCGTTTAAAATCAGTCACCAGATTCCAGGCACAAGGCAACAATTTGAGCGGATGGATTCCTGCGGAGCTAGGCAACTGCTCCAGCTTGGCCGAGCTTTGGCTCCAGAGAAATTGGCTAAGTGGGCGGAGCTTTGGCTCCAGAGAAATCGGCTAAGTGGGCGTATAGCAGAAGAGCTAGGACGCGGGTTGACTCAGCTTGGTAGCCTGTATCTCGACCACAATCACTTGAGCGGTACAATACCAGAGAGCCTCTCCAACTTCACCAACCTGCAAGACTTCAATCGGCTTCGAGGTGACATACCTCCTGCTGTTGCGAATCTAAGGCATATAGTACAATCATTTTCTATACTGCATAATCTGCTTACGGGCAACATTCCCGTCAAGATCGGAGGTATGATGCTTGTTACCAACATAGACTTTGCAAGGAATTTGCTGAGTGGTCAGATTCCGGCAACCTTGCAGGGAATTTGCTGAGTGGTATGGGAAGCTGCGTGGAGGTCTTGCATCTCAACCTTTCCGGCAACCGCTTTGAGGGACAAGTTCCTCTATGGCTTGGATCCATGATCACTCTTACCGATTTGGATCTTTCCGACAATCATTTTTCCGGTTCAATACCACCTTACCTCGACGACATGGCAACTCTTCGCTCTCTGAATGTCTCCTACAACCGTCTGTCCGGCCCAATTCCAGACAAGGGCGTGTTTCGAAATCTTACGGCGGCTTCTTTTCATGGAAATGATGGTTTATGCAGGCCTATCCTCGCTATAGCTTGCCGTGCAGCTTCGGGCCCTTCCTCATCCTCCAGACTTACCAAAGGCAAGAATTTGGCCATCATCTTCTCCGCCTTGGCGTTTGGCGGGATCATCGCAGCAGCCTCCTTATTTTGTTCTATCCGTACCCGAGCCAAGTCGAACAAGGGGCATCCTATGAATTCTGCTAGAATCTCAGATAATGCCAACCCGATAAAATCGATGACCACAACCGAGCTCTACGAGGCAACTGGAGGATTTAGTCCACAAAATATAAATCTGGTAAAACAGCAACAGTACATAGAGGCTGCCTTCCTCATGGAAAAGAGGCTTCCATTAAGAGATTCAAAGAGGATGCAAGCATCGAGTCATTGCACGGTAATCTAATCGCTGAAATGCGGGTATTAGCCATGACGCGACACCGAAACCTAAATCGAGTGTTGGGTTATTGCAATCGCCCTGGAATGACTTCGGTGGTTATGGAGTATATGCCGAATGGAACCTTGGCGAGGCAAATACAATAGAAAACTCTCGACTGGGAAAGTGTCGTGAGTATCGCATAGGGCGTCGCGAATGGATTGCTTTATATTCACGAAGAGGGTGTAGAACCTATTCTTCATTTTGATTTCGACCTCAAACCTGCAATTGCTGATTTTGAGCTCTCAAGAATTTTGAAATATGGTGACATGAGCGACGGATTCAGTACCTCAAACATTAGGGGCTCCATCGGTTACATGGCTCCAGGTACACAAAATTGCCCCTGTTACTTGGTCAGTCTTATTTCAGTTATGATTACTGAAGTTCAATCCTGCATTTGTTGTTTGTCTTGTCTGTTTCAAAGTATGAAGCTGTTCGAGAATCACCTCAAAGGTTGATGTATACAGCTATGGAATGCTCCTCCTAGAAATGGTGAGTGGTAGAAGCCCAATATATGAGATGTTTTTGGACGGAATGACCACACTTAGACAATGGGTGGTGGAGGTCATTGGTGATGGCAACCCATTGAGAGTTGTCGCTCCTCAGCTTCTGGAACGAAGTGCGAATTAAACAACAGAAGCTGAACCAAACTGAATACGTGAGCAGAGCTCACTTGATTAATTATTGAAGGCAATCAATTACATTTATAACACAAAGGTGCTCACAACAACTTTGAACTGACCTCCTACAAAGGTGGATCTGAAACCACCATCAAACCCTAAATATGAAAGGCACACAACAACTCACAACAACTTAGTTGCGTAGATACTAATTTCTACATTATTCCAACACTCCCCCTTAATGGAGAAATGGATTTTCTACCACACCTAGCAACTTTCTGCAAATTTCAAATTTTGTCTTTCCAAGAGGCTTAGTGAAAATATCAGCGATATTTTTATCTGTGTTACAATAGATTAAGTTAATCTCTTTTGACTGTATCTTTTCTCAGACAAAATGATGCACGATTTCAATATGCTTAGTTCTCGCATGATACATAGGGTTATTAGCAAGTTTGATTGAACTTTGATTATCACAATTGATAATTGTGGGTGCCTTTTGTTCTTCTCCCATGTCTTCAAGAATTCTCCTCATCCAGACAACTTCACATGTAGTACTGCACAAGGCTTTGTACTCAGCTTCAGTTGTAGACAAAGAAACAGTTGGTTGTTTCTCACTGCTCCATGATATGACCCCTTAACCAATTCTAAAGGCATAACCTGTGGTTGATTTTCTGTCACTAAGATTTCCAGCCCAGTCAGAATCAGAATAACCTGCCAACTTAACATCAAATTCATTAGTATATTTAATACCAAAATCAATAGTTCCTTTCAAATAACGAAGGACTCTTTTTGCTGCTTTCCAGTGACTCTCATGAGGCTTAGCCATGAACTGACTAAGGATGTTGACTGAGTAGGCAATATCTGGCCTGGTTGTGGTGA
>SNQJ01S0010353.1:7476-41655 GCA_010110895.2 Picea sitchensis | reverse complement strand
GATGTCCATACCTCTGATGCCACAATACCTCTGTTGGCAGCATTGTTGAAGCCAAAGCTTGATGTCCTTTCATCGTCACATCGAGCTTGTATAGCCCTCCAACTCTGACTCTTGTAGCAACCACTTTATAATGGTCTTTTACATCCTTCACAAGACAATGTGATTTTACAAAATCTACCTTCATGTCTTGATCTGTTATGGTGGAAACATAAATTAAATTTTTCTTTATACCAGGTACATGCATCACATTTTGTATTTGTTTAACACTACCATTTGGTAATGTAACAGAGATATCCCCATAACCTTTGATTTGATGTGATCGTTCATCACCAAGGTAAATGTTAGCACCATCATTAGTCTCACAATAACTGTCAAACCAATTTCTATTACAAGACATGTGGATCGATGCATCAGAATCTACATACCATGCATGCACATCATCTGTCTCGGCTGACAAAGAGACATATGATATGAATAATTTGTGGAATTCATCATTACCATTATCACCCCTTTCAGCAAAATTACTATTATGCCTTGGATTTCTATATTTATTCTCATGTTTACGCTTATACCAACAATCCTTAGCATGATGTCTAGCCTTTCCACAATTATAACATGAATCACTCTTTCTCTGATTTGTATGAGACCGAGGAGATGTCATACCTTTATGTTCTTTTGCATATTGAGGTTTGCCTCATTTGTTGTGTTCCCAAGGCTTTTCTTTACCCTTTGCCATCAATGTCGAATCTGAATGTGGATGCTTTCCGATGAGATGGCTTCTACATTCCTCCTCTTGTAGAAGAATACCTGCAAGTTCTTCAAATGTCAGAGCATTCTCTCAAGCTGCAATACCTGTTATGAACATTTGGTAGTCTTCTAGCATGCCATTTAACATGACAGTTACTAGATCAGTGGGTGAGACCTCTTTTCCTATGTCACCCAGTTTATCTTTTAAATATTTGATTCTTGAAATGAAATTAGTAACATTTTCATTTTCCTCCATTTTGATTCAGAGCAATTTTCTTTTTAAAAACAAAACTCGATTTGTATTAGTAGTTTGGTACAAACCTTTCAAGATGTCCCACGTCTCCTTAGACATTTTGCAATATCTTATATGCGGAATTATGTTGTCTTTTACAGACATTCTGAGGAAAACTTTGGCTTTGTTTTCTCTCTTCTCCCAATCTTGGGCAGCAGTAGCAGGCTTTGCCTCATCTCCAGAGACAATAGGCCAAACCCCGGATGCTTCCAGCACTGTTTGTATCTTAAATTTCCAACTTATATAATTGGATCCATCTAATTTATTTGATTCATTTATGTATGAATCAATTAAAGAATTTTCCATTTTGTAATAAATAGAAACAATAACCAAAATACTTCAATCACCTTAATTATTTGGCTTAACAGTGCAACAGGTCTTTACAGAACTGAAATTCTGGATCTGTGTCTGCGTTCTCCTCACGCACAACAACTCTCTCCCTCGGCTGATCCTACACCGCTAAGGATCTTACCTTGACACGCGCCTCGAAGGATGGCGAATTTGTTCACTAATCATTGTCTGTTATGCGGTTTGATTCGTGGAGATCACCAAACTCTCAACTGCAAATCTCCATTTTCAACCCTCTGCTCTACCAAAAGCTGCGTAGCTCGGTAGTCTGCAGAGAAAAAATTCGAAGAATTTGAGTGTTAGCATCTAATCGCCGAACTGAATGGCGACCACGGACACCAATAACATGCAGACCAAGCTGGTTCTTCTTGGTGATATGTACTCTCTTTGCAGTATCAACATCGATACCATGAGTGCTCAACTCCATGCTCAATTTGCGCAGCCTCTCGCCATGCTCAACTCTCCACGCATATACTGGAAACAATTTCTCACAACCATCTGCCTCCCTTTCATATCAGACAGTGAGAGGCTCCTCCACGATTGCTCTCCACGCAGATAGTGATCTCTCACTCTAGCGAGAGGCTCCTCACTCCAACGACGCACCATAACGATCCTCCTCCCTCAGGCTCTGATACCAATTTAAACAATAGATGTCGAACCAAACTGAATACGTGAGCAGAGCTTACTTGATTAATTATTGAAGCCAATCAATTACATTTATAGCACAAATGTGCTCACAACAACCTTGAACTGACCTCCTACAAAGGTGGATCTAAAACCACCAACAAACCCTAAATATGAAAGGCACACAACAACTCACAACAACTTAGTTGTGTAGATACTAATTTCTACATTATTCCAACAGTGTGTCCAGCTAGTACTCGATTGAATATGAGACGCTTAAATTTTTGAATTTAGGTTTGGCTTGTAGCTCAAATGCACCTCAAAACAGGCCAACAACCAGGGACGTGGTTAACATTTTGAGTACAACGAACAACTGAGTTAATTCAATTGTATTGTCAAAATGAGAGGAATGAATGTATCCATGGCCTCCAAGCTCATCATCCTTTGCCTGTGAGTACTCAGTTATATATGTACATATTAGAATGTATTATCTTCATTTATAAGTTGTAGTATTTAAGTAGTTTAAGGCGAAATGATTGTAACAATTGCCACATAGAAAACTTAGATACTATAACTTGTATGGCTCCCATAACAACTTTGTATATCGATTATGTACTATTATTATTTTTAACAAGTGCAACTTATATTCTCTTCTAAGATTTTATTAATATTGAATATAATTGAAGAGAGAAAGAATAATGAAACACATAATCAAAATAACACAGAGAAGGGAAATGAATACACAACTCAATTGAAACTGAGACAATGCAGAATTGGTGCCTATACTAATAAACATTACAACTTATTTAATCTATGTTTTAACACTTCCCCTTAATGTTTATTAGTATTAACATACATTTATTAAGGGGACACTTCCTTAAGTCGTATCATGCTTCGGAATTTTACAAACTTTACAGTACTCAAAGGTTTAGTAAATATATCAGCAACTTGATATTTTGTTCTGCAATATTTTAACATGATGTTGCATTTCTTTGTTTGCTCACAAACATAATGATGATGGATTTCACAAGAATACCTCTTAGCCATGTAGCTTCTTGTGTTGCAAGTGTTGCTCATTTATATTAAGCTTTTGTTGATGATAAAGAGATTGTAGCTTGCTTCTTGCTACTCCATGAGATTGTTCCCAAATCAAGATGAAATATATATCCAGAAGTTGATTTTCTATCATCAGTATCTCCTGCCCAATCATAGTATGTATATCCTGCAAGTTGAACATTACCACCATATTGATATTCAAGTCCAACATTATAAGTTCCTTTGATGTATCTAAGTATTCTTTTAGTTGCATTCCAATGTTCAATATGAGGATCGGAAATAAATCTAGAAACCATTCTAGCTGCATATGAAATATCTGTTCTTGTGGTTGTTAGATAAAGAAAGCTTCCAACCAACAGTCTATATAGTGTGCCATCAAAATTTTCAGAAATATAGTTGTTTCTTAACTTGGTCCCTGCATCAATTGGAGTTGGAGCCGACTTGCAATTCTTCATTTTGAACTTCTTCAACGTATCAAGTGCATATTTTGGTTGTGATAGAATAATTCTATCTTTTTCTTGCCAAAGCTAGATGCCAAGAAAAGAATGTAATAACCCCAAGTCTGTGATATCAAAATCCTTCTTTAGCTGTTTCTTGAAGTCATATACCTGACTTAAACTTCTTTCTATAATGATTAATTCATCTACATATACGACAACCATTATGATATCACCATTGCAATTTGTGACATAATGATCAGGATCGTAAGGACTTCTTTTGAATCCATCATTCAAGAAGTACTCATTAATTTTGGAGTGCCATGCTCTTGGAGCCTTCTTTAACCCATACAGTGATTTTTTAATCTTACAAACAAGATGTTCTTGACCAACCTTTATAAAACCTAGTGGTTGTTTTTGTTAGCACTGAAATTCACACTTTGACTGCTAAAGTGTAAGATCAGCACCCATTAGAATGTAAAATATAATTTCGGTTTTGAATAGGTGGATCAACAATATGGATAAATAAAGAGAGAGGGCTGCAAATTGTAGATCAGTAGGCTACACCAATGTGCAATGGAGTCACAAACATCCTACTCATCGAAGGCACAAAAACTACTCAACAGAAAACAATATTATATGCCGATAGGTGGAAGAATGAAGAAGGAAAACATAATATAGAATGTTCACTAAACAAATATCCTCTCAATTTAATGAATCAACAAAAACTTGAATATAAACAATGATTGATGGGAAAAATAAAGCAGATCCTCTGTCGATTAGGGATCCATAAATCATTGACAGCCTTTGATCCTCAAATCTGCAATATATTCAAATAAGAATAAATATAAACAAAGAGTTACAATATGAAATCACAACTCTCATGAGTCTCCAATATCAGTAATGCTTACAATCCTAAAATTCCCACGGGGTTACAAATGAACATACACAACAAAACTGCCTGCTACATCTCTCTCTAGCCTCTCCTGGCTCATGAATCCCCTCTTCAATAGATCTCTCCTTCTTTAAATAGACAATACCATCCAAATGAACTAAGGAGGTCGAATCCCATCTCCTCCATTGGATTATAAGCCTTGGATATAGGTGGCAACCATCAAAGAGACAAAAATCCAACAAACTGCTAATTTTCAGGAATTTGTTGGAAGTCATTAATAAAATGTCTCCACCTCATTGCATGACGCCTTTGATGGAGATAAATCTTAGGTTTAGGTGTCCCTTCACATCTAACTAATCCTTGAGAATCCATTCGAATCCTCCTTGACAGGTGGCAACCTCCCAACAAGGTGAATATCAAAACCGTGACCACTACAAGAAATTAGGCAGCGTCGTTGTAAAACAGTAGGTAGCGCCACTTATATGTCTGATATATCTCAAACCATAACACATTTTAAAAATATGAGAGAGGCGTTTTTTATTTGGAATGTTATGAACAAAAACCTCCTCCATTTTTCAAAAATACATTTTCAATTTCTCATAACCCAAGTTTCAAGTTAGTGACTCAAAACTGGTAAATAAACTCTGCACAATTTGTTTTCTGCCAAAATTTAGGTAGTGCCACTTCTATGTCTGATATATCTCAAACCATACCACATTTAAAAAAAATGAGATATATTTTTGTTATTTGGAATTTAATAAACAAAAACCTCCTCCAGTTTTCAAAAATACTTTCTCAATTCTTCACAATCCAAGATTTAAATTAGTGACTCAAAACTGGCAGAATAACTCTGCACAATTTGACCTCTGCCAGAATTTAGGTAGCACTCGACTGTGTGTCTATGTGCCATTGGGTAGCGCAAATCCATGAGTGCTTTTGATGCTTGAACATGGATATTGGGCATAACAAAATATAATTTCAATTTTCCCCAAAATAAATAAAATATCCCATAACAGTTGTATTCATTTGTCAAAATGAATAATGAAGGATTTAGGCAACGTTGAGGCATAAACCAATCTTATGCTAACATAGGCTCCATGGGGGATAGAGTCCTCCATGTGAGGCTCTAATAACTTTTGTAGTTTCAGTGCCTTATCCTATGGCTTCTCCCAACCTTTAACCTCTGCAATCTGCTTTGATTTGTGAACTTCAACTGAAACCAAATGCAAATGAAAATTGAAACTGACAAAAATGATGAAAATGATGCTTGTTCAACAAGCTTATTGCACACACCTACTCTAATTATCGGGAAAATGAAGCATTCAAGTTACATGAAACAACCAATGAAGCCATTTCATCATTTTTTCAACTGTTTGAAGATTTGAAATGTGCTTCCTTAAGCACCAGAGATAATTCTTACTTGAAGGCACGTCAAAGAAACATTTGGAAATACACTTTCCATTGGACAAATCAATGAGCCTAGTTCCACTTTCTGCTTGAAGACAGGTTGCAAATGGATCCTGAAAAACATCATCAATACTTGCCCCTGCAACATTGCTTTGTGTAAAAAGGAAAATTATTGCATTAGGTCCTTCCTCCATTGTTCTTGGTTGTTGTATGGATTGTTGATTTTATGATTCATCCTCAATGCATATGGCATTGGTCCACTCCTAGTCATGAGGTGTATTACGAAAAAGACTTAATGATGCTTGTCTTTCTTTAATTTCAACCTTTCTCATCTGATCACATGGCGTTTGATCTTGGTTGCTTGATGAAACTGAGCTTGTGTCTTTAATAGGAATAGGGAGTTGATAGGGCAGTTCATCACAATTAGAAGTGCTTGGGAAACTACATTCTTCTGTATTATCTTCTGATTGTGAGGGATATTCATCATAGCTTGGCTTGTGGTCCCATTTTCTCAGTTTTTCACCTTCTAAACTTAGATTATTATCTTCTTCTTCTTTTTCAACAACAAAAATATGACATGAGCGTTGAAACAAGTTATTGTTGCTTTGATGGGAAGGGTACTTCTCTGATATAAGGTCTTCAACAAACTGTTCATGGAAATCATCTGCATAATTATCATACAAAGGTGAATCAATGACCATTTGACTATTAATGGTTGAGGGGATTAGTACAATAGCTGGGACAACTGGTTTTTCAGGGAAAGCATCCTCATAGTCATCAAAACTTGGAAAATCATGGCACATTGGTTCATTAACAATAGGAGGGACTGATAAGCTATGAATCGGTCATGACAAGCTGCAATACTATTCTTATGATGAAATAAATCTGAATCTAAGATGACCTCTTGACTTAAAGAATCAAGAAAAGGAGGAGATAAGGAAATGATGGATTGTCTGAATTGATCTTTCTCTTGGGGACCTAGATTTTGACATGAATGATGCATTTGTTCTTCAAATTTAGGAAAAACATTATGAAACACATCATCTAATTCTTGCTCTCTGCAAGCATCCCCTTCATCATCCCTACTAGAGGAATCACTTGTTGAATCTTGAATATATGATGCATACCTCTCACAACAATTCTCAAAAAATCTTTCAACTGGATAAATTATCTTGCAATGAGAATTAAAAACATCATGAAAGTCCTTCAAAGAGGAAATACTAGAAGCGGGTAGTGTTCTATACCATTTCCTCGCATCGCCTTCCAATGAATACTTGAGCATTTTCATCAATATATCTTCATGATGGATGTCAAATTGCTGCATCAAAACATGAAATTCATGAACATGCTCAACAGGGATGTCATTCTCACCTTCATAAAATCTGGGCAGCAGATCTTTCCATTCATCAATTTGAGGCACAGGATGTGGATAACCATCTATGGATGAGAAATTGAGTGGGGCAAACCTCCTGGCCAAGATAGCCTTCATAGCCATTTAATTTGTCTCATCCCCAGTGGAGTCACCAATAAATTTTGAACAATGGAGTCGCCATGGTGAATGTGCAGTCTTGAAGGTGTCCAACTTCAGTCACCATCTAAAGTTGGAGTTATACAGTGTCATTCTTCCTAGGGAGCTTTTCAATCTGCTCAAATATGTCCTCGCCAACGGTGCCAAAAATGTTAGCACTGGAAGTCACACTTTGACTGCTAAAGTATAAGCTCAACACCCATCAGAATGTAAAAGATAATTTTGGTTTTGAATAGGTGGATCGACAAGATGGATAAAGAAAGAGAGAGGGATGAAAACTATAGATCAGTAGGCTACACCAATGGGCAATGGAGTCACAAACCTCCTACTCATCAAAGGCACAAAAGTTGCTCAACAGAAAACAATATTATATGATGATAATTGGAAGAATGAAGAAGGAAAACATAAGATATAATGTTCACTAAACAAAGATCCTCTCAATTTAATGAATCAACAAAAACTTGAATATAAACAATGATTGATGGGCAAAATACATCAGATCCTCTATTGCTTAGGGATCCATAAATCATTGACAACCTTTGATCCTCAAATCTGTAATATATTCAAATAAGAAGAAATATAAAAAAAGAGTTACAATCTGAAATCACATCTCTCATGAGTCTCCAATAACATTAATGCTTACAATCCTAAAATGCCCAGAGGCTTACAAATGAACACACACAACAAAATTGCCTGCTACATCTCTCTCTAGCCTCTCTTGGCTCATGAATCCCCTCTTCAAGAGATATCTCCTTATTTAAATAGAAAATACCATCCAAATGAACTAAGGAGGTCGAATCCCATATCCTCCATTGGATTCTAAGCCTTGGAGATAGGTGGCAACCATCAAAGAGACAAAAATCCAACAAACTGCTAATTTTCAGGAATTTGTTGGAAGTCATTAATAAAATGTATCCACCTCATTGCATGAGGCCTTTGATGGAGCTAAATCTTAGTTGCAGGTGTCTCTTCACATCTAACTAATCCTTGAGAATCCATTTGAATCCTCCTTGGTAGGTGGAAACCTCCCAACAAGGTGAATATCAAAACTGTGACCACTACAGGAAATTAGGTAGCACCGTTGTAAAACAATAGGTAGCGCCACTTCTATGTCTGATATCTCTCAAACAATAACACATTTTAAAAGTATGACAGAAGTTTTTGTTATTTGGAATGTTATGAACAAAAATGTCCTCCAGTTTTCAAAAATACATTCTCAATTGCTCATAACCCAAGTTTCAAGTTAGTCACTCAAAACTGGTAAATAAACTCTACACAATTTGTTTTCTGCTAGAATTTAGGTAGCGCCACTTCTATGTCTGATATCTCTCAAACCACATCACATTTTGAAAAAATAAGAGATTTTTTTGTTATTTGGATTGTTATAAACAAAAACCTCCTCCAATTTTCAAAAATACTTTCTCAATTCTTCACAATCCAAGATTTAAATTAGTGACTCAAAACTGACAGAATAACTCTGCACAATTTAGCCTCTGCCAGAATTTCGGTAGCGCCCGACTGTGTGTCTGCGTGCCATTGGGTACCGCAAATCCATGAGTTCTTTTGATGCTTGAACTTGGATATTGGGCATAACCCAATATAATTTCAATTTTCCCCAAAATAAATAAAATATCCCATAACAGTTGTATTCATTTGCCAAAATGAATAATGAAGGATTTATGCAAGGCTGAAGCATAAACCAATCTTGTGCTAACAATTTCATATAAATTTCTTCAAGTAAATCACCATGCAGAAAAGAAATTTTTACACCCATTTGATGAATTTCCCAGCCAAATTTTGTAGCTAAAGAAACTACAATGTGAATTGTAGTCATTTAAGCAACGAGAGCAAATGTTTCAGTATACATCCAATACCTTTTTTTGTGAGAATCCTTTTGCAACCAATCTAGTCTTATGCTTCTCGATTAATCCATCAGATGTGAACTTTGTCCTATATACCCTGTAATACCCCAAGGATGTGCCCCAATTGTATTATGAATTGTAATTTTGGTTTTACAAGCCGGTGAGCCAAGTTTATATAAGCTAGTGGGCTTATGTGTTATTTAGCCCAGGAAGCCTAAGTGTTGAGGGCCAAGAGCCTGATTTTTGTACATGTAATTATGCACAATATTAATACAAAAAAATCTCTGCGTGTGGACTAACTACGATGAATGAGTGATGGGGGACTAAGATTCCACAAAGCTTGGTTAAGGGAGAGGGGGCTGAAAGGTAATAAAGAGGAGCTAAGATTGGGGGCTTAAATCCTTGGGAATAATAATACATTATTATTCCAAAGCGTTGTGTAAATGTATATGTTTTTTCCAAAGTTCCTAGTGAGGAACGCATGTTGATGGAGCGCATGTAGCCCCATGGGTGACATGTGTCGACCTAGGCACATGCAGTTAAAAACTGCAGAAGTCATCTGTGGGGGGGGGGTTCGCTCCTCACTCTATCATCCTTTGCATATACATTCCTCCATCCTCCTCCTTAACGTGTTTGGCCTCTGGGATTGGACCTGTTTACTCCTACGCATTTCTGAACCCAAATTCGTTAGTCGTGTCTCGTGTGTTGTTTGCTAAGAAACTCGCACATCCTGTAGTTGTCGAGCCTTGTTGTGCTATAGCACCCGACTTTCACCATTTTGGGAAGCCAGTGTCAGTTATTCCAGTAGGTTATTGTGGCCACGCAGTTCTAGATTGTGTGAGGCTTGCCGACCATTGTGACTGTTCGTGTTGAGTCTTGCGGGTGCCCCAACTGTGTTGGAACTCGAGTTGAAGGAAACAGGTTGTTTGATCGGTGTGTAACATTCTCTCCAGGAGAGGGAGGTGGTTGGGCTGAAGAGGTAGGTTACCAATCATGTGAGCGGCTCTCTCCAGGTGGGAAAGTGCGCGGAGGAAGTGAGAACTCCTGGAAGGGGGTCCTGTAGCTGCCACAGAGCTCTGCGACTTCCAGTCCAGTCTGTTGCTGAAGCCCAAGGCAAGGGAGGTTTAGCAGCCGAAGGACTATCTTGGTGAAAGTGAAGGTGTATACTCCTGGGGTGGGACAGGCATGTGGGGAATGAGAGTCTGTGAGTAGTGGGCATAAGTGACTCCTAGGAGAAAATATTTCCTCTGTGACTATGTGTCTTCCTGTTGACCCTGCCTAGCCTAGGATTCCCTTACCCGGTGGAGCTTAGTCCTAGCTCGAGGGTGACCTACTGCTGAGAGTGATGAGCAGCGTGGTCTAAGGCTGGGAGGTTTGTGGAAGGTCTGCACACAATTAGTGAATTGCATACAACTTCAAGATAAGTATTAATGTTGTACTTAATTTATATGTGATGATAGTATGTAATACTTATTATATTATCATGCACTCCGTTGTGATGATGTTTACTGTTGATTTTATTAATTTTGTATGATGGCAGTAATTATATGTTTACTCTATGATGAACCATTTCATTTCATTTAAATGCATGTTATATAAGTGTTTTTCCATGTAGTAGCATTTTCCCGGTTGTGGGTTGATGTTCGGGGAATGTTACAAAATGGTATCAGATCATGGTTACAATGTTGAGCCTGAATGGGATGGATAAGTGGTTTTTTGACCCAAGGTATCGAGTGGAAATTGTGTCTAGAGGGACTAATTTTGAACCTTAGATTATTTCTGAGTGCCAAGGGGTTGCTTGGCCGTGTTACAAAATTGCAGTCGGTGTGGTATTTGGCCATAGAGAGAGCGCAACACATGAGGTGTTGGAGCCATTGGATTTGGTCGAGAGGAAAGGAGATCCCTCACAACCGTCAGATCTGGAGAAGGTGTAGTAGAGTTATCCTGGAGAACCTTTCAGAAGTTCGGTTATTGAGACAAACGCGACGTGTTGATGCACGAACTCATGATGCCTGAAACGTTGAAGCAATGAGGAAGATCTACACCATAGATCTTAAGAAAAGAGCTTGACCATTGGATCAAGCGGAAAGTAAATCGCAGTTTCGCGATTTCGGCTATCGAAAAAAGAAAGATGTGCTGACGCACAAACCCCCGAAGCCTGAAATTGTGAAATCTCGATGAACCAAGGTAGTGAGTCGAACTGACGTAACTAGGATGGATGAGGACACAAGGGATGTGTGGCATGTTCTAGTGGGTCCCAAAAGAGAATTAGATGCAGTGGGTCCGAAGGGCGTCGCCTAGGGTGACATGGGCCTTCTTAAGAGCAACACGTGCCACCACCTTGGTTGGTGACAGTTGTGTTGTGGGCCCGGTGGCTAGAAAGGTCGGAAGTTCAAAAGTCAGGAGTTGGAGAGGGAAGCGAGTGTGAGAGCCTCCAGGATTGAAACCCCGAAACCTGAACTACCAAAAATAAAATTGAACGTGGTGGGACCCGATGACGTCACCGAAGGTAACATGGACCCTTCTAAGTGTCCCACGTGCCACCGTTTAAATCAGTGACATCTATGTAATATGGGCCCGGAGAGTAAAGTAAATCAGAAATTCGGATGTCGAAAGGTTGGGAGGAAACAAGTGTGGGAACTCACGAGGTCCTAAGTACCAAAACTCCAAAGTCCCGAAGTCCCGAGGTCTCGAAAACTTCGAGATAGAGAGGTCACAACGAATTTCATTTGTTGGTTGTTGTGTAGACGTGGACTATCGATCCACCTGTTTTTGTGAGTTTGGTAATCAGAACTCGAGGGAAAATAGTGTTGAGTTTTGAAACCTCCCGAAACACGAATTCGCGAAGCACCCTAGTGGTCTAGCATTTAGTCACAACCCATGATCCAATGGGTTGGGGACTGAGGAAGAGAGGGCTATCACTCGAAAGTTACAGAGACGAGAAGAGCTTCGAAAATTAATGAAAACTGAACGTTTCTGATTTAGCTTATGAATCATGTGTGTGGAATTTGTTAAGGAATGATAGCCTGACAAATTTTGGTTGTCTGCACGTTGTAATTGTAGAAGAGTGGCGAGTTCCAGAACCATTTAGAATTGCCTCGGAGTGTAAAGAAATGGAAGAAGCATGGATTGCTTCTAGTTCATACAAAGAAAAAGAAGGAAAGGATGTCAACTTTGGATTTGAAGGATCGAACTCCAATGCGCACGGAAAAGAGATGGATAAGAAAGAGCATATGATGAAAATCATCGAAAATATAGAAGGATGCCGAGGCTTGTCGAGCTGATAGCAGAAGAATCAGGAAAACTCAGGATAAATAGGGTGGATTCAACTTGAAGTTGTTGCAGAGCTTGGATAGGATCGAAAAGAAATTGGAAAAGGAGAGTGACACAAAAAAAACAGGGAGTTGCGGGATCTCTGAGAGGAAAATAAGGTCGAGGAGTGTTAGCGTACATCGTCGTCACTCCCCAAAGCATTATGGTAAGGAAGCACACAATAGTTCAAGCCCATCACCTACAAGAAAGCATAGGATGTCTGGAGTGGATGAACTGAAAGGAGAAATGAATAAGATTAAGCCTCCCGCGTTTGATGGAGAACACCAGAAGGAAGAAGATGCTGAGACATGGTGGCTTGGCATGAGGAAATATTTCCAACTGCAGAATTATTCCTGTGATGCAAAAGGAAGAATTACAATGTATCAGTTGAAAGGAAAACCATCCATGTGGTGGGACCAGCTTGTGTAGGTGCAGCACATTAGAGAGAAAGATATCACTTGGAAAGAATTCAAGGGGTATTTCGAGAAGAAATATTTGACTAAAAGATACTATGACAAAAAGATGAAAGAGTTCTTTGAACTCAAACTGGGCAGCATGACCATTGATGAATATGAATGAAAGTTTCTAGAATTGTTGAAGTATGTTCCATTCATCAAGGAAGATACTGTCAAGATTCAGAGATATCTAAGTGGATTTCCACCTTCTATCAGTGACAAGATCCAGTACAATGAACCTAAGACTATGGAAGAAACGATAAGGAGGGAAAAATGTTTATATGAACAATAGAGAGAAAAGCCTATCTTTCAGAAGGCTTGGGAAGACAAGAAGAATTTCAAGAAGGAATAGAGGAAGAAGGGAAACAAACCTCCCTTTTTCAGAAACAATCCTCAGGGACAGCCATCTTTTAAACAGACCAAAAAGGATAAAGTGGGTGGACAATTTCCAAGGAAGACACCTATGGAGTGTTGGGGTTGTAAAGGAAACCATAGGTGCAAAGATTTCCCCCACAAAAATGATAAAACGAAAGACGTCCACAATGCTCGGCAACCTGAAACAGTGGAGGACATGGGCAGTAGGATTCCAAGGATCTACGTAGCCTTGGAAAACAAGAAAGCTAAGTATCATTCGCACATGATTGAAGTGGAAGGTATGATCAATAACCATACCTTTACTGTTTTAATTGATTTAGGGGCTATCCATAGTTATATAGATCCTAGAGTGGTGGAAAGTTTGCAACTATCGAGAAGCAAACATGAAAAGTCTTGGTTAGTGCAGCTGGATACAGGAACTAGGAGGAAGGTCACTAAGTTGGTTAAGTCCTATCTTGTGGACATGAATGGACTGAGCACGAAGGTTGAATTGAACATTATGCATTTAGGCTCTTACGACTATTTAATTGGGATGGACTGGTTGGACTAGCACCATGCCATCTTGGACTGTCATAGCAAGGCATTCACTTGCCTGGATGAGGAAGGGAAACGTAAAACAGTCCAAGGAATTCCTAGAGTTGTTTCTATCAGAGAAATTTCAGCATTATAGTTGAAGAAGTGCTATAGAAAAGGTTGTCAATTATTTGCAGCCCATGCGGAGGAAACATCTAAGGATGAGGTATCAAATATTGGAGACCATGCGGTACTAAAAGAGTTTGAAGATGTATTTCAGGAGGTGCCCGGACTACCTCCGAAAAGAGATATAGACTTCTTTGTAAACTTGATGCCTGGAGCAGCTCTAGTGTCGAAAACGCCTTACAGAATGCGCACACCAGAACTAAAAGAACTTTAGTTGAAGCTTGAAGAGCTCATGAGGAAGGGGTACATTTGCCCAAGCATGTCACCTTGGGGTGCCCCGGTTCTATTCGTGAAGAAGAAGGACAGAACATTGAGGTTGTACATTGATTTCAGACAGTTAAACAAAGTAGCTTTCAAGAAAAAGTACCCTCTACCAAGGATTGATGACCTCTTCGATCAGTTGAAGGATGCAAAGATATTTTCAAAGATAGATCTCAGATCGGGATATCACAAGGTGAGAATAAAGGATGAAGACATCAGGAAGACCACCTTTAGAACAAGCTATGGTCATTACGAGTTCACAGTGGTGTCGTTTGGGCTGTCGAACGCACCTATTGTTTTTATGTGTCTAATGAATGGTGTATTCAAGAGCTATCTAGAAACAAATTTCATAGTCTTCCTGGATGACATTCTGGTGTATTCCAAGTTGGAGGAAGAACATGAACAACATCTAAGGATGGTGTTACAGGTGCTAAGAGAGCACCAGTTATACGCCAAATTGAGCAAATGCTCATTTTATCGAAGGCAGATTCATTACTTGGGGCATATTATTTCGGAAGAAGGGATCGTTGTGGATCCTGAGAAGGTTGAGGCCATCAGAGAATGGTCAGGGCCAAGGAATGTGATGGAAGTCAGATCCTTTGTGGGTCTATCCGGTTATTATAGAATATTTATTGCAGGATTCTCAAGGATAGCCTACCCTAGCACTTCCTTGTAGAGGAAGGAAAGAAAGTTTCAGTGGACTTAAGAGTGTGAGAAAAGTTTCCAGTGATTGAAGCAGTTGTTAACCAATGCTCCAATACTGAGGATTACAGATCCAAATGTGGATTTCATGGTATGCACCAATGCATGCAAAGAAGGAATAGGAGGAGCCCTCAGTCAGAATGGATTCGTAATTTGTTATGAATCCAGAAAGTTAAAAGAGCATGAAAGGAACTACGCCCCTCATGATTTGGAGTTGGCAACAATCGTTCACGCTCTAAAGAAATGGAGACATTACCTCATGGGGAGTATATTTGAATTGAGAACATACCATAACGGTCCGAAGTACGTGTTTGACTAACCAACCTTGAATGCTAGGCAGAGCAGATGGTTGGAGTTTCTGTGTGAATACGAATTTGATATCAAGCATATCAAAGGGAAGGAAAATAAGGTGGTTGATGCACTCAGTAGGAAGGTACAAAAATTACATGCTACATCCATTAGCATGTATCAAACCGATATAAAAAACAGAGTTTTGGAAGCTGCAAGCACAAACCTGTAGTACAGGGAATTGGTAGCGAAACTACAAAAAGAAAAGATGTTGCAAGGAGTGGAAAATTATAAGCTTGGAGCTGATGGAACAATCTTGTACAAAAATCGAGTTTACGTACCTATTGTCCAGGACCTGAAACATATGATTTTGCATGAAATGCATAATGTGACTTATGCAGGGCACCCTGGATATCAGAAAACCATGGCAACAATCAAGAGCCATTATTTCTGACCAGGTATGAAGAAAGAGATTGCAGAATACATCGCCAGCTGTATGGAGTGCCAGAAGGTTAAAGCGGAGCATAGGCACCCAGCAGGGTTGCTGCAACCTTTACCCATTCCTGAGTGGAAGTGGGAAGTGGAGACAATGGATTTCATCATCGGATTGCCCAGAACAACCAAGCAACATGATTCCATTATGGTGGTGGTGGACAAGCTTACAAAATCTACCCATTTCATTTTGTTAAAGACCACTCACAAGGTAGCAGATGTTGCCAACGTTTTTATGAAGTAAGTGGCACGATTGCATGGAATTCCCAAGACAATTATGTCTGGCAGAGACCCGAGACTTACCTCAAATTTATGGAAAGGGTTATTCTAGGGATTCAGAATGAATCTGAATTTCAATACAGCCTATCATCCTGAGTCGCATGTGCAAACAGAGTGGGTGAATCGAGTGATAGAATACATACTAAGAATGTATGTGATGGATAAACCATCGAAATGGGAAGACTACCTACACTTGGTAGAATTTACCTACAACAATGGGTACCAAGCATCGTTGAAGATGAGCCCATTTGAAGCGCTTTATGGAAGAAAGTGCAATACTCCAGTAAGTTGGGATACTCCATCCGACAGAGAAGTAGTTGGGCCAGAGTTTCTCAAGGAAGTGGCAAATCAAATGCTAAAAATTAAGCAGAACTTGAAAGATGCCCAAGCCAGGAAGAAAAGTTATGATGATAGGAACAGAATCCACAAAGAGCTTAAAGTGGGTCATTATGTTTTCCTGAAAGTGAAAGCTAACAGAAGTTCCCTAAAGCTGGGAAACTGTGCCAAGTTGGCAGTTAGATTTTGTGGGCCATTTGAAAGCCTAGAATGGATTGGGCCAGTTGCATATATGCTTGCATTACCTTCATCCATGACTGTACATAATGTGTTTCATGTTTCATTTCTTAAGAAATATATACCTGATGCTAATCATGTAAATCAATTGGAATGTGATTAAGGTGAAACAAGAAGGTGTCCTGCAAGTGCATCCTGTGCGCATATTGGACCGAAAAAACAAACATCACTGGAATCAAACCATAGGACTTGTAAAGGTCCATTGGACCTAGTACGGTCCTGAGGATGCAACCTGGGAACATGAAGAGGCTATGCGGGAAGAATACCCGCATCTTTTTAAATATTTTGGAAATCTTGTTGATGATGTGTGAAAGTTGCGCTAAGGACAGTCCAAAAATAAGGGGAGGGGATTGTAATACCCCAAGGACGTGCCCCAATTGTATTATGAATTGCAATTTTGGTTTTATAGGCTGGTGAGCCAACTTTATATAAGCTAGTGGGCTTATGTGTTATTTAGGCCAGGAAGCCTAAGTGTTGATGGCCATGAGCCTGATTTTTGTACATGTAATTATGCACAATATTAATACAAAAACATCTCTGCGTGTGGACTAACCACGATGAATGAGTGATGGGGGACTAAGATTCCACAAAGCTTGGTTAAGGGAGAGGGGGCTGAAAGGTAAGAAAGAGGAGCTAAGACTGGGGGCTTAAATCCTTGGGAATAATAATATATTATTATTCAAAAGTGTTGTGTAAATGTATATGTTTTTTCCAAAGTTCCTAGTGAGGAACGCATGCTGATGGAGCGCATGTAGCCTCATGGGTGACATGTGTCGACCTAGGCACATGCAGCTAAAAACTGCAGAAGTCATCTGTGGGGGAGGGTGGGGGGGTTCGCTCCTCACTCTATCATCCTTTGCATCTGCATTCCTCCATCCTCCTCCTTAACGCGTTTGGCCTCTGGGATTGGACCCGTCTACACCTATGCATTTCTGAACCCAGAGTCGTGAGTCGTGTCTCGTGTGTTGTTTGCTAAGAAACTCGCACATCCTGTAATTGTCGAGCCTTGTTGTGCTATAGCGCCCGACTTTCACCATTTTGGGAAGCCAGTGTCAGTTATTCCAGCAGGTTGTTGCGGCCACGCAGTTCTATATTGTGTGAGGCTTGTCGACCATTGTGATTGTTTGTGTTGAGTCTTGCGGGTGTCCCAACTATGTTGGAACTCAAGTTGAAGGAAACAGGTTGTTTGACTGGTGTGTAACATTCTCTCCAGGAGAGGGAGGTGGTTGCGGTTGAAGAGGCAGGTTACCAAGCATGTGAGCGGCTCTCTCCAGGTGGGAAAGTCCACGGAGGAAGTGAGAACTCCTGGAAGGGGGTCCTATAGATGCCACAGAGCTCTGAGACTTCCGGTCCAGTCTGTTGCTGAAGCCCAAGGCAAGGGAGGTTTAGCAGCCGAAGGACTATCTTGGTGAAAGTGAAGGTGTATACTCCTGGGGTGGGAAAGGCATGTTGGGAATGAGAGTCTGTGAGTAGTGGGCATAAGTGACTCCTAGGAGAAAATCTTTCCTCTGTGACTATGTGTCTTCCTGTTGACCCTACCTAGCCTAGGATTCCCTTACCCGGTGGAGCTTAGTCCCAGCTCGGGGGTGACCTACCGCTGAGAGTGATGAGCAGCGTGGTCTAAGGCTGGGAGGTTTGTGGAAGGTATGAACACAATTAGTGAATTGCATACAACTTCAAGATAAGTATTAATGTTGTACTTAATTTATATGTGATGATAGTATGTAATACTTATTATATTATCATGCACTCTGTTGTGATGATGTTTACTGTTGATTTTATTAATTAGGTATGATGGTAGTAATTATATGTTTACTCTATGATGAACCATTTCATTATATTTAAATGCATGTTATATAAGTGTTTTTCCGTGTAGTAGCATTTCCCCGGTCGTGGGTTGATGGTCGAAGAATGTTACAAAATGGTATCAGATCATGGTTACAATGTTGAGCCTGAATGGGATGGATAAGTGGTTTTTTGACCCAAGGTATCGAGTGGAAATTGTGTTTAGAGGGACTAATTTTGAACCTTAGATTATTTCTGAGTGCCAAGGGGTTGCTTGGTCGTGTTACAAAATTGCAGTCGGTGTGGTGTTTGGCCATAGAGAGAGCGCAATGCATGAGGTGTTGGAGCCATTGGATCTGGTCGAGAGGAAAGGAGATCCCTCACAACCGTCAGATCTGGAGAAGGTGCAGTAGATTTATCCTGGAGAACCTTTTAGAAGTTCGGTTATTGAGAGAAACTCGACGTGTTGATGCACGAACTCACGATGCCTGAAATGTTGAAGCCCCGAGGAAGATCTACACCATAGATCTTAAGAAAAGAGCTTGACCATTGGATCAAGTAGAAAGTAAATCGCAGTTTCGTGATTTCGGATATCGAAAAAAGAAAGATGTGCTGACGCACAAACCCCCGAAGCCTAAAATTGTGAAATCCCGATGAACCAAGGTAGTGAGGCGAACTGACTTCACTAGGACGGACGAGGACACAAGGGATGTGTGACATGTTCTAGTGGGTCCCAAAAGAGAATTAGATGCAGTGGGTCTGAAGGGCGTCGCCTAGGGTGACATGGGCCTTCTTAAGAGTAACACGTGCCACCACCTTGGTTGGTGATAGTTGTGTTGTGGGCCCGGTGGCTAGAAAGGTCAGAAGTTCGGAAGTCAGGAGTTGGAGAGGGAAGCGAGTGTGAGAGCCTCCAGGATTGAAACTCCGAAACCTGAACTCCCAAAAATAAAATTGAACGTGGTGGGACCCGATGACGTCGCCGAAGGTAACATGGACCCTTCTAAGCATCCCACGTGTCGCCGTTTAAATTGATGACATCTATGTAATATGGGCCCGGAGAGTAAAGTAAATCAGAAATTCGGATGTCGGAAGGTTGGGAGGAAACAAGTGTGGGAACTCACGAGGTCCTAAGTACCGAAACTCCAAAGTACCGAAGTCCCGAGGTCTCGAAAACTTCAAGATAGAGAGGTCACAACAAATTTCATTCATTGGTTGTTGTGTAGACGTGGACTGTTGATCCACCTGTTTTCGTATGTTTGGTAATCAGAAGTCGAGGGACAATAGTATTGAGTTTTGAAACCTCCCAAAACACGAAGTCGCGAAGCACCCTAGTGGTCTAGCATTTGGTCACAACCCATGATCCAATGGGTTGGGGACTAAGGAAGAGAGGGCTATCACTCGAAAGTTACAGAGACGAGAAGAGCTCCGAAAATTAATGAAAACTGAACATTTCTAATTTAGCTTATGAATCATGTGTGTGGAATTTGTTAAGGAATGATAGCCTGACAAATTTTGGTTGTCTGCACGATGTAATTGTAGAAGAGTGGCGAGTTCCAGAACCATTTAGAATTGCCTCGGAGTGTAAAGAAATGGAAGAAGCATGGATTGCTTCCAGTTCATAGAAAGAAAAAGAAGGAAAGGATGTCAACTTTGGATTTGAAGGATCGAACTCCAATGCGCACGGAAAAGAGATGGATAAGGAAGGTCATATGATGAAAATCATCGAAAATACATAAGGATGCCCAGGCTTGTCGAGATGATAGAAGAAGACTCAAGAAAACGCAGGATAAACAGGGTGGATTCAACTTGAAGTTGTTGCGGAGCTTGGATAGGATCGAAAAGAAATTGGAAAAGGAGACTGACACAAAAAAAACAGGGAGTTGCGGGATCGCTGAGAGGAAAAGAAGGTCGAGGAGTGTTAGCATACATCGTCGTCACTCCCCAAAGCATTCTTGTAAGGAAGCACACAGTAGTTCAAACCCATCACCTACCAGAAAGCATAGGAGGTCTCGAGTGGATGAACTGAAATAAGAAATGAATAAGATTAAGCCTCACGCGTTTGATGGAGAACACCAGAAGGAAGAAGATGCTGAGACATGGTGGCTTGGCATGAGGAAATATTTCCAACTGCAGAATTATTCCTCTGATGCAAAAGGAAGAATTACGATGTATCAGTTGAAAGGAAAAGTATCCATGAGGTGGGACCAGTTTGTGTAGGTGTAGCACATTAGAGAGAAATATATCACTTGGAAAGAATTCAAGGGGTATTTCGAGAAGAAATATTTGACTAGAAGATACTATGACAAAAAGATGAAAGAGTTCTTTGAACTCAAACTGGGCAGCATGACCATTGATGAATATGAATGAAAGTTTCTAGAATTGTTGAAGTATGTTCCATTCATCAAGGAAGATACTGTCAAGATTCGGAGATATCTAAGTGGATTTCCACCTTCTATCGGTGACAAGATCCAGTACAATGAACCTAAGACTATGGAAGAAACGATAAGGAGGGAAAAATGTTTATATGAACAATAGAGAGAAAAGCCTATCTTTCAGAAGGCTTGGGAAGACAAGAAGAATTTCAAGAAGGAATAGAGGCAGAAGGGAAACAAACCTCCCTTTTTCAGAAATAATCCTCAGGGACAACCATCTTTTAAACATACCAAAAAGGATAAAGTGGGTGGTCAATTGCCAAGGAAGACACCGATGGAGTGTTGGGGTTGTAAAGGAAACCATAGGTGCAAAGATTTCCCCCACAAAAATGATAAAATGAAAGACATCCACAATGCTCGGCAACCAGAAACAGTGGAGGACATGGGCAGTAGGATGCCAAGGATCTATGCAGCCTTGG
This sequence comes from Picea sitchensis, assembly GCA_010110895.2. Taxonomy (NCBI): domain Eukaryota; kingdom Viridiplantae; phylum Streptophyta; class Pinopsida; order Pinales; family Pinaceae; genus Picea; species Picea sitchensis. The sequence continues at coordinate 20,387 of SNQJ01S0010353.1, read as the reverse complement.
AAAACAAGAAAGCTAAGTATCATTCGCACATGATTGAAGTGGAAGGTATGATGAATAACCATACCTTTACTGTTTTAATTGATTTAGGGGCTATCCATAGTTATATAGATCCTAGAGTGGTGGAAAGTTTGAAACCATTGAGAAGAAAACATGAAAAGTCTTGGTTAGTGCAGCTGGATACAGGAACTAGGAGGAAGGTCACTGAGTTGGTTAAGTCCTATCTTGTGGACATGAATGGACTGAGCACGAAGGTTGAATTGAACATTATGCATTTAGTCTCTTACGACTATTTAATTGGGATGGACTGGTTGGAATAGCACCATGCCATCCTGGACTATCATAGCAAGGCATTGACTTGCCTAGATGAGGAAGGGAAACGTAAAACCGTCCAAGGAATTCCCAGAGTTGTTTCTATCAGAGAAATTTCAGCATTACAGCTGAAGAAGTGCTACAGAAAAGGTTGTCAATTATTTGCAGCCCATGCGGAGGAAACATCTAAGGATGAGGTCTCAAAGATTGGATACCATGCGGTACTAAAAGAGTTTGAAGATGTATTTCAGGAGGTACCCAGACTACCTCCGAAAAGAGATATAGACTTCTTTGTAAACTTGATGCTTGGAGCAGCTCTAGTGTCGAAAACTCCTTACAGAATGAGCACACTATAACTAAAAGAACTTTAGTTGAAGCTTGAAGAGATCCTGAGGAAGGGGTACATTTTCCCAAGCATGTCACCTTGGGGTGCCTCGGTTCTCTTCGTGAAGAAGAAGGACAGAACATTGAGGCTGTACATTGATTTCAGACAGTTAAACAAAGTAGCTTTCAAGAAAAAGTACCCTCTACCAAGGATTGATGACCTCTTCGATCAGTTGAAGGATGCAAAGATATTTTCGAAGATAGATCTCAGATCGGGATATCACCAGGTGAGAATAAAGGATGAAGACATCAGGAATACCACCTTTAGAAAAAGGTATGGTCATTACGAGTTCACAGTGGTGTCGTTTGGGCTGTCGAACACACCTATTGTTTTTATGTGTCTGATGAATGGTGTATTCAAGAGCTATCTAGAAACAAATTTCATAGTCTTCCTGGATGACATTCTGGTGTATTCCAAGTCAGAGGAAGAACATGAAAAACATCTAAGGATGGTGTTACAGGTGCTAAGAGAGCACCAGTTATACGCCAAACTAAGCAAATGCTCATTTTATCAAAGGCAGATTCATTACTTGGGGCATATTATTTCGGAAGAAGGGATCGTTGTGGATCCTGAGAAGGTTGAGGCCATCAGAGAATGGTCAGGGACAAGGAATGTGATGGAAGTCAGATCCTTTATGGGTCTATCCAGTTATTATAGAAGATTTATTGCAGGATTCTCAAGGATAGCCTACCCTATCACTTCCTTGTAGAGGAAGGAAATAAAGTTTTCAGTGGACTTAAGAGTGTGAGAAAAGTTTCCAGTGATTGAAGCAGTTGTTGACCAATGCTCCAATACTGAGGATTGCAGATCCAAATGTGGATTTCATGGTATGCACCAATGCATGCAAAGAAGGAATGGGAGGAGCCCTCAGTCAGAATGGATTCGTAATTTGTTATGAATCCAGAAAGTTAAAAGAGCATGAAAGGAACTACTCCCCTCATGATTTGGAGTTGGCAGTAATCGTTCACGTTCTGAGGAAATGGAGACATTACCTCATGGGGAGTAGATTTGAATTGAGAACATACCATAACGGTCTGAAGTACGTGTTTGACCAACCAACCTTGAATGCTAAGCAGAGCAGATGGTTGGAGTTTCTGTGTGAATACGAATTTGATATCAAGCATATCAAAGGGAAGGAAAATAAGGTGGTTGATGCACTCAACAGGAAGGTACACAAATTGCATGCTACAACCATTAGCATGTATCAAAACGATATAAAAAATAGAGTTGTGGAAGATGCAAGAACAAACTTGTAGTACAGGGAATTGGTAGTGAAACTACAACAAGAAAAGATGCTGCAAGGAGTGGAAAATTATAAACTTGGAGCTGATGGAACACTCCTATACAAAAATCGAGTTTACATACCTATTGTCCAGGACCTGAAACATATGATTTTGCATGAAATGCATAATGTGCCTTATGCAGGCTACCTCGGATATCAGAAAACCATGGCAGCAATCAAGAGCCATTATTTCTGACAAGGTATGAAGAAAGAGATTGCAGAATACATCGCCAGATGTATGGAGTGCCAAAATGTTAAAGCGGAGCATAGGCACCCAGCAGGGTTTCTGCAACCTTTACCCATTCTTGAGTGGAAGTGGGAAGTGGAGACAATGGATTTCATCATCGGATTGCCCAGAACAAGCAAGCAACATGATTCCATTATGGTGGTGGTGGAAAAGCTTACAAAAGCTACCCGTTTCATTATGTTAAAGACCACTCACAAGGCAGCAGATGTTGCCAACATTTTTATGAAGGAAGTGGCACGATTGCACGGAATTCCCAAGACAATTGTGTCTGGCAGAGACCCGAAATTTACCTCAAATTTATGGAAAGGGTTATTCAAGGGATTCAGAACGAATCTGAATTTCAATACAGGCTATCATCCTGAGTCGCATGTGAAAACAGAGTGGGTGAATCGAGTGATAGAATACATACTAAGAATTTATGTGATGGATAAACCATCGAAATGGGAAGACTACCTACACTTGGTAGAATTTACCTACAACAATGGGTACCAAGCATCGTTGAAGATGAGCCCATTTGAAGCGCTTTATGGAAGAAAGTGCAATACTCCAGTAAGTTGGGATACTCCAGCCGACAGAGATGTAGTTGGGCCAGAGTTTCTCAAGGAAATGGAAAATCAAATGCTAAAAATTAATCAAAACTTGAAAGATGCCCAAGCCAGGCAGAAAAGTTATGATGATATGAACAGAATCCACAAAGAGTTTAAAGTGGGTTATTATGTTTTCCTGAAAGTGAAAGCTAACAGAAGTTCCCTAAAGCTGGGAAACTGTGCCAAGTTGGCAGCTAGACTTTGTGGGCCATTTGAAATCCTAGAATGGATTGGGCCAGTTGCATATATGCTTGCATTACCTTCATCCATGACTGTACATAATGTGTTTCATGTTTCATTTCTTAAGAAATATATACCTGATGCTAATCATGTAATCAATTGGAATGTGATTCAGGTCGAACAAGAAGGTGTCCTGCAAGTGCATCCTGTGCGCATATTGGACCGAAAAAACAAACATCTCTGGAATCAAGCCATAGGACTTGTAAAGGTCCAGTGGACCTAGTACGCTCCTGAGGATGCAACCTGGGAACATGAAGATGCTATGCGGGAAGAATACCCGTATCTTTTTGAATATTTTGGAAATATTGTTGATGTTGTGTGAAAGTTGCGCTAAGGACAGTGAAAAAATAAGGGGAGGGGATTGTAATACCCCAAGGACGTGCCCCAATTGTATTATGAATTGTAATTTTGGTTTTATAGGCTGGTGAGCCAAGTTTATATAAGCTAGTGGGCTTATGTGTTATTTAGGCCAGGAAGCCTAAGTGTTGAGGGCCAAGAGCCTGATTTTTGTACATGTAATTATGCACAATATTAATACAAAAACATCTCTACGTGTGGACTAAGCACGATGAATGAGTGATGGGGGACTAATATTCCACAAATATTGGGTAAGGGAGAGGGGGCTGAAAGGTAAGAAAGAGGAGCTACGATTGGGGGCTTAAATCCTTGGGAATAATAATATATTATTATTCCAAAGTGTTGTGTAAATGTATATGTTTTTTCCAAAGTTCCTAGAGAGGAACGCATGTTGATGGAGCGCATGTAGGCTCATGGGTGACATGTGTCGACCTAGGCACATGTAGTTAAAAACTGCAGAAGTCATCTGTGGGGGAGGGTGGGGGGGTTCACACCTCACTCTATCATCCTTTGCATTTGCATTCCTCCATCCTCCTCCTTAATGCGTTTGGCCACTGGGATTGGACCTGTGTACTCCTACGCATTTCTGAACCCAGAGTCGTGAGTTGTGTCTCATGTGTTGTTTTCTAAGAAGCTCGCACATCATGCAGTTGTCAAGTTTTGTTGTGCTATAGCACCCGACTTTCACCATTTTGGGAAGCCAGTGTTAGTTATTCCAGTAGGTTGTTGCAGCCACGCAGTTCTAGATTGTGTGAGGGTTGCCAACCATTGTGAGTGTTCATGTTGAGTCTTGCGGGTGCCCCAACTGTGTTGGAACTCGAGTTGAAGGAAACAGGTTGTTTGACTGGTGTGTAACATTCTCTCCAAGAGAGGGAGGTGGTTGTGGTTGAAGAGGCAGGTTACCAAGCATGTGAGCGGCTCTCTCCAGGTGGGAAAGTCCGCGGAGGAAGTGAGAACTTCTGGAAGGGGGTCCTATAGCTGCCACAAAGCTCTGAGACTTCCGGTCCAGTCTGTTGCTGAAGCCCAAGGCAAGGGAGGTTTAGCAGCCGAAGGACTATCTTGGTGAAAGTGAAGGTGTATACTCCTGGGGTGGGACAGGCATGTGGGGAATGAGAGTCTGTGAGTAGTGGGCATAAGTGAATCCTAGGAGAAAATCTTTCCTCTGTGACTATGTGTCTTCCTGTTGACCCTGCCTAGCCTAGGATTCCCTTACCCGGTGGAGCTTTTTAGTCCCATTTCGGGGGGTGACCTACTATTGATGAAGCGGCGTGGTCTAAAATTTTGGGAGAGTTCGTGGAAGGTGCACACACAATTAGTGATGAATTACATACAACTTTAGAATACGATATTAATGTTGTACTTAATATATATGTGATTGCATACAACTTCAAGATACGTATTAATGTTGTACTTAATATATATGTGATGATAGTATGTAATGCTTATTATATTATCATGCACTCTGTTGTGATGATGTTTACTTTTGATTTTATTAATTCTGTATGATGGTAGTAATTATATGTTTACTCTATGATGAACCATTTCATTTCATTTCAATGCATGTTATATAAGTGTTTTTCCGCGTAGTAGCATTTCCCCGGTCATGGGTTGATGGTCAGGGAATGTTACAAAATGGTATCAGATCATGGTTACAATGTTGAGCCTGAATGGCATGGATAAGTGGTTTTTTGACCCAAGGTATCGAGTGGAAATTGTGTCTAGAGGGACTAATTTTGAACCTTAGATTATTTTTGAGTGCCAAGGGGTTGCTTGGCCGTGTTACAAAATTGCAGTCGGTGTGGTGTTTGGCCATAGAGAGAGCGCAATGCATGAGGTGTTGGAGCCATTGGATCTGGTCGAGAGGAAAGGAGATCCCTCACAACCGTCAGATCTGGAGAAGGTGCAGTAGAGTTATCTTGGAGAACCTTTCAGAAGTTCGGTTATCGAGAGAAACACGACGTGTTGATGCACGAACTCATGATGCCTGAAACGTTGAAGCCCCGAGGAATATCTACACCATAGATCTTAAGAAAAGAGCTTGACCATTGGATCAAGCGGAAAGTAAATCGCAGTTTCGCGATTTCAGCTATCGAAAAAAGAAAGATGTGTTGATGCACAAACCCCTGAAGCCTAAAATTGTGAAATCCTGATGAACCAAGGTAGTGGGTCAAACTGACGTCACTAGGACGGACGAGGACACAAGGGATGTGTGGCATGTTCTAGTGGGTCCCAAAAGAGAAGTAGATGCAGTGGGTCCGAAGTGTGTCGCCTAGGGTGACATGGGCCTTCTTAAGAGCAACACGTGCCACCACCTTGGTTGGTGACAGTTGTGTTGTGGGCCCGGTGGCTAGAAAGGTCGGAAGTTCGAAAGTTAGGAGTTGGAGAGGGAAGCGAGTGTGAGAGCCTCCAGGATTGAAACCCCAAAACCTGAACTCCCAAACAAAAAATTGAACGTGGTGGGACCCGATGACATCGCCAAAGGTAACATGGACCCTTCTAAGCGTCCCACGTGCCACCGTTTAAATTGGTGACATCTATGTAATATGGGCCCAGAGAGTAAAGTAAATCGGAAATTCAGATGTCGGAAGGTTGAGAGGAAACAAGTGTGGGAACTCACGAGGTCCTATGTATCGAAACTTCAAAGTCCCAAAGTCCCAAGGTCTCGAAAACTTCAAGACAGAGAGGTCACTGCAGATTTCATTCATTGGTTGTTGTGTAGACGTGGACTGTTGATCCACCTGTTTTTGTGAGTTTGGTAATCAGAACTCGAGCGACAATAGTGTTGAGTTTTGAAACCTCCCGAAACACAAAGTCGCGAAGCACCCTAGTGGTCTAGAATTTGGTCACAATCCATGATCCAATGGGTTGGGGATTGAGGAAGAGAGGACTATCACTAGAAAGTTACAGAGACGAGAAGAGCTCCGAAAATTAATGAAAACTGAACGTTTATGATTTAGCTTATGAATCATGTGTGTGGAATTTGTTAAGGAACTATAGCCTGACAAATTTTGGTTGTCTGGACGTTGTAATTGTAGAAGAGTGGCGAGTGCCAAAACCATTTAGAATTGGCTCAGAGTGTAAAGAAATGGAAGAAGCATGGGTTGCTTCCAGTTCATAGAAAGAAAAAGAAGGAAAGGATGTCAACTTTGGATTTGAAGGATCGAACTCCAATGCACACGGAAAAGAGATGGATAAGGAAGGGCATATGATGAAAATCGTCGAAAAATTACAGAAGGATGCCCAGGCTCGCCGAGCTGATAGCATAAGACTCAAGAAAACTCAGGATAAATAGGGTGGATTCAACTTGAAGTTGTTGCGGAGCTTGGATAGGATCGAAAAGAAATTGGAAAAGGAGAGTGACACAAAAAAACAGGGAGTTGTGGGATCTCCGAGAGGAAAAGAAGGTCGAGGAGTGTTAGCACTACATCGTCATCACTCCCCAAAGCATTCTAGTGAGGAAGCACACAGTAGTTCAAGACCATCACCTACCAGAAAGCATAGCAGGTCTGGAGTGGATGAACTGAAAGGAGAAATGAATAAGATTAAGCCTCCCGCGTTTGATGGAGAACACCAAAAGGAAGAAGATGCTGAGACATGGTGGCTTGGCATGAGGAAATATTTCCAACTGCAGAATTATTCCTCTGATGCAGAAGGAAGAATTGTGATGTATCAGTTGAAAGGAAAAGCATCCATGTGGTGGGACCAGCCTGTGTAGGTGCAGGACATTAGAGAGAATGATATCACTTGGAAAGAATTCAAGGAGTATTTCGAGAAGAAATATTTGACTAAAAGATACTATGACAAAAAGATGAAAGAGTTCTTTGAACTCAAACTGGGCAGCATGACCATTGATGAATATGAATGAAAGTTTCTGGAATTGTTGAAGTATGTTCCATTCATCAAGGAAGATATTGTCAAGATTCAGAGATATATAAGTGAATTTCTACCTTCTATCGGTGACAAGATCCAGTACAATGAACCTAAGACTATGGAAGAAACGATAAGGAGGGAATTTTTTTTATATGAACAATAGAGAGAAAAGCCTATCTTTCAGAAGGCTTGGGAAGACAAGAAGAAGTTCAAGAAGGAATAGATGCAGAAGGGAAACAAAACTCCCTTTTTCAGAAACAGTCCTCAGGGACAACCATCTTTTAAACAACCCAAAAAGGATAAAGTGGGTGGTCAATTACCAAGGAAGACACCTATGGAGTGTTGGGGTTGTAAAGGAAACCATAGGTGCAGATATTGCCCCCACAAAAATGATAAAACGAAAGTCGTCCACAATGTTCAGCAACCTGAAACAGTGGAGGACATGGGTAGTAGGATGCCAAGGATCTACGTAGCCTTGGAAAACAAGAAAGCTGAGTATCATTCGCACATGATTGAAGTGGAAGGTATGATCAATAGCCATACATTTACTGTTTTAATTGATTCAAAGGCTAGCCATAGTTATATAGATCCTAGAGTGGTGGAAAGTTTGCAACTATCGAGAAGCAAACATGAAAAGTCTTGGTTAGTGCAGCTGGATACAGGAACTAGGAGGAAGGTCACTGAGTTGGTTAAGTCCTATCTTGTGGACATGAATGGACCGAGCACGAAGGTTGAATTGAACATTATGCATTTAGGCTCTTACAAATATTTAATTGGGATGGACTGGTTGGACTAGCACCATGCCATCTTGGACTGTCATAGCAAGGAATTCACTTGCCTGGATGAGGAAGGGAAACATAAAACAGTCCAAGGAATTCCCAGAGTTGTTTCTATCAGAGAAATTTCAGCATTACAGCTGAAGAAGTGCTACAAAAAAGGTTGTCAATTATTTGCATCCCATGCAGAGAAAACATCTAAGGATGAGGTATCAAAGATTGGAGACCATGTGGTACTAAAAGAGTTTGAAGATGTATTTCAGGGGGTACCCAGACTACCTCCGAAAAGAGATATAGACTTCTTTGTAAACTTGATGCTTGGAGCAGCTCTAGTGTCGAAAACTCCTTACTGAATGAGCACACCAGAACTGAAAGAACTTCAGTTGAAGCTTGAAGAGCTCATGAGGAAGGGGTACATTTTCCCAAGCATGTCGCCTTGGGGTGCCCCAGTTCTATTCGTGAAGAAGAAGGATAGAACGTTGAGGTTGTACATTGATTTCAGACAGTTAAACAAAGTAGCTTTCAAGAAAAAGTACCCTCTACCAAGGATTGATGACCTCTTCGATCAGTTGAAGGATGTGAAGATATTTTCAAAGATAGATCTCAGATTGGGATATCACCAGGTAAGAATAAAGGATGAAGACATCAGGAAGACCACCTTTAGAACAAGGTATGGTCATTACATGTTCACAGTGGTTTCGTTTGGGCTGTCGAACGCACCTATTGTTTTTATGTGTCTGATGAATGGTGTATTCAAGAGGTATCTAGAAAAGTTTTTCATAGTCTTCCTAGATGACATTCTCGTGTATTCCAAGTCGAAGGAAGAACATGAACAACATCTAAGGATGGTGTTACAGGTGCTAAGAGAGCACCAGTTATACGCCAAACTAAGCAAATGCTCATTTTATCAAAGGCGGATTCATTACTTGGGGCATATTATTTCGGAAGAAGGGATCGTTGTGGATCCTGAGAAGGTTGAGGCCATCAGAGAATGGTCAGGGCCAAGGAATGTGATGGAAGTCAGATCCTTTATGGGTCTATCCGGTTATTATAGAATATTTATTGCAGGATTCTCAAGGATAGCCTACCCTATCACTTCCTTGTAGAGGAAGGAAAGAAAGTTTCAATGGACTTAAGAGTGTGAAAAAAGTTTCCAGTGATTGAAGCAGTTGTTAACCAATGCTCCAATACTGAGGATTGCAGATCCAAAATTGGATTTCATGGTATGCACCAATGCATGCAAAGAAGGAATGGGAGGAGCCCTCAGTCAGAATGGATTCGTAATTTGTTATGAATCCAGAAAGTTAAAAGAGCATGAAAGGAACTAAGCCCCTCATGATTTGGAGTTGGAAGAAATCGTTCATGATCTGAGGAAATGGAGACATTACCTCATGGGGAGTAGATTTGAATTGAGAACATACCATAACGGTCTAAAGTACTTGTTTGACCAACCAACCTTGAATGCTAGGCAGAGAAGATGGTTGGAGTTTCTGTGTGAATACGAATATGATATCAAGCATATCAAAGGGAAGGAAAATAAGGTGGTTGATGCACTCAGCAGGAAGGTACACAAATTACATGCTACAACCATTAACATGTATCAAAACGATATAAAAAACAGAGTTTTGGAAGCTGCAAGCGCAAACTTGTAGTACAGGGAATTGGTAGCGACGCTACAACAAGAAAAGATGTTGCAAGGAGTGGAAAATTATAAGCTTGGAGCTGATGGAACACTCCTGTACAAAAATTGAGTTTACGTACCTAATGTCCAGGACCTGAAACATATGATTTTGCATGAAATGCATAATGTGCCTTATGCAGGGCACCCTGGATATCAAAAAACTGTGGCAGCAATCAAGAGCCATTATTTATGACCAGGTATGAAGAAAGATATTGCAGAATACATCACCATATGTATGGAGTGCCAGAAGGTTAAAGCGGAGCATAGGCACCCAGCAGGGTTGCTGCAACCTTTACCCATTCCTGAGTGGAAGTGGGAAGTGGAGACAATGGATTTCATCATGGGATTTCCCAACAAGCAAGGAACATTATTCCATTATGGTGGTGGTGGACAAGCTTACAAAAGCTACCCATTTCATTCTATTAAAGACCACTCACAAGGCAGCAGATGTTGCCAACATTTTTATGAAGGAAGTGGCACGATTGCACAGAATTCCCAAGACAATTGTGTCTGGCAGAGACCCGAAATTTACCTCAAATTTATGGAAAGGGTTATTCAGGGGATTCAGAATGAATCTAAATTTCAGTACAACCTATCATCCTGAGTCGCATGTGCAAACAGAGCGGGTGAATCGAGTGATAGAAGACATACTAAGAATGTATGTGATGGATAAACCATCGAAATGGGAATACTACCTACACTTTGTAGAGTTTACCTACAACAATGGGTACCAAGCATCGTTGAAGATGAGCCCATTTGAAGCGCTTTATGGAAGAAAGTGCAATACTCCAGTAAGTTGGGATAATCCAACCAACATAGAAGTAGTTGGGCCAAAGTTTCTCAAGGAATTGGAAAATCAAATGCTAAAAATTAAGAAGAACTTGAAAGATGCCCAAGACAGGCAGAAAAGTTATGATGATAGGAACATAATCCACAAAGAGTTTAAAGTGGTTTATTATGTTTTCCTGAAAGTGAAAGCTAACAGAAGTTCCCTAAAGCTGGGAAACTGTGCCAAGTTGGCAGCTAGATTTTTTGGGCCATTTGAAATCCTAGAATGGATTGGGCCAGTTGCATATATGCTTGCATTACCTTCATCCATGACTGTACATAATGTGTTTCATGTTTCATTTCTTAAGAAATATATACTTGATGCTAATCATGTAATCAATTGGAATGTGATTCATGTGGAACAAGAAGGTGTCCTACAAGTGCATACTGTGCGCATATTGGACCGAAAAAACAAACATCTCTGGAATCAAGCCATAGGACTTGTAAAGGTCCAGTGGACCTAGTATGGTCCTGAGGATGCAAGCTGGGAACATGAAGATGCTATGCGGGAAGAATACCTGCATCTTTTTTAATATTTTGGAAGTCTTGTTGATGCTGTGTGAATGTTGTGCTAAGGACAGTGAAAAAATAAGGGGAGGGGATTGTAATACCCCAAGGACGTGCCCCAATTGTATTATGAATTGTAATTTTGGTTTTATAGGCTGGTGAGCCAAGTTTATATAAGCTAGTGGGCTTATGTGTTATTTAGGCTAGGAAGCCTAAGGGTTGAGGGCTAGGAGCCTGACTTTTGTACATGTAATTATGCATAGTATTAATACAAAAACATATTTGCGTGTGGGCCGACCACGATGAATGAGTGATCGGGGAGTAAGCTTACACAAAGTGTGGGTAAGGGAGAGGGGGATAAAATGTAAGAAAGAGGAAAAAATCTCGGGGGCTTAAATCCTTGGGAATAATAATTTATTATTATTCCAAAGTGTTGTGTAAATGTATATGTTTTGTCCTAAGTTCCTGGAGAGGAACACATGCTGATGGAGCACATGTAGCCTCATGGGCGACATGTGTTGACCTAGACACATGCACTTAAAAACTGAAGAAGTCATTTGTGGGGGGGGTTCACTCCTCACTCTATCATCCTTTACGTCTGCATTCCTCCATCCTCCGCCTTAATGCATTTGGCCTCTGGGATTGGACCTGTTCACTCCTACGCATTTTCAAACCCAGAGTCATGAGTTGTGTCTCCTGTGTTTTTTTTCTGAGAAACCTGACGCATCCTATAGTTTTCAAGCCTTGTTGTGCTATAGCACCTGACTGTCACCGTTTTGGGAAGCCAGTGTCAGTTATTCCAGTAGGTTGTTGCGGCCACACAGTTCTAGACTGTGTGAGGCTTGTTGGTCTTTGTGAGTGTTCGTGTTGAGTCTTGCAAGTGCCTTGACTATTTTGGAACCCGATTTGAAGGAAACAGGTTGTCTGACCGATGTGTAACACTCTCTCTAGAAGAGGGAGGTGGTTACGGTTGAAGAGGCAGGTTAGCAAGCCTATGAGCGACTCTCTCCAGGTGGGAGAGTGCACTGAGGAAGTGAGAACTTTTGGAAGGGGGTCCTGTAGCTACCACAAAGCTCTGAGACTTCTGGTCCAATCTGTTGTTAAAGCCCAAGGCAAGGGAGGTTTAGCAGCCGAAGGAATGTCTTGGTGACAGTGAAGGTGTATACTCCTAGGGTGGAACAGGCATGTGGGGAATGAAAGTCTGTGAGCAATGGGCATAATTGACTCCTGGGAGAAAATCTTTCCTCTATGACTGTGTGTCTTCCTGTTGACCCTGCCTAGCCTAGGATTCCCTTACCCGATGGAGCTTAGTCCCAACTCGGGGGTGACCTACTGCTGAGAATGATGAGTAGCACGGTCTAAGGCAGGGAGGTTCATGGAAGGTCTGCACGCAGTTGTTGAATTGCATGTAGCTTCAATATAAGTATTAATGTTGTACTTAATTTATATGTGATGATAGTCTGCGATACTTAATTTATTATCATGCATTCCGTTGTGATGATGTTTACCGTTGATTTTATTAATTATGTATGATGGCAGTAATTATATGTTTATCTATGATGAACCATTTCATTTCATTTAAATGCATGTTATATAAGTGTTTTTCTGCGTAGTAGTGTTTTCCCAGTCGTGGGTTGATGTTCGGGGAATGTTACATACCCATTTGCATCCAATGAGATTTTTACCTTCTAGGAGAGGAGTCAACTCCCAAGTTTGATACTTCATTAAAGAGTCATATTCATCTTTCATTACAACATCCCATTCAGGTTTTCCTTGAGCTTCATCAAAGACTTGTGGATCATCAACATGCATCACTCTAGTCATAAGAGCATAGTTGACATA
>SNQJ01S0010352.1:79714-94233 GCA_010110895.2 Picea sitchensis | reverse complement strand
TGTAGGTTGACATGACATTAAAGCAAAAAGGTTGTGTTGTTCAAAGTCATCCAACTGCTGATGGATTTCTCTCAAACTTCGAGTTCTCTGATTTTGTAATTTAGAGAATGATTCTCTGTTGGAAGTTGAGTTATCCTGAGAATTTTCAGGTTGTCTTTGTACCGACAATCTTGGAAGAATAGTTTGAGGTACTTGCTGTCCTAGATTTTTTGCGTTTTCAGAACTTGGCAGCAAAGGATTTTGACTGTCCATTTGTTGATTTTCTGAATCATTCTAGAATTGATTTTCTAGGAACTTTACATCTCTGCTGAGAATTAGTTTCTTGGTGATTGGATTGTAAAGCCTGTAAGCTTTAGATGTTTTACTATATCCAGTGAAAATACGTTTCTCACTTCTGTCATCAAGTTTCTTCCTCAATTCGGAAGGTATGTGAGCGTATGCTATGCATCCAAATGTCCTTAGATGTGCAACATTGAACTTTGTCCCACTCCATGCTTCTTGGGGAACTTTCATCTTTAGACTTGTGGTTGGAGATCTATTCAAGGGGTAAACTGAGCATGCTACTTCTTCAGCCCAAAACTTATTTGACAAACTTTTCTCTTTGAGAAGTGTTCTTTCCATATTCATTATTGTCTGATTTTTTCTTTCAGCCACTCCATTCTATTGTGGAGTATACCTGGCTGTTGTTTGCATAATAATGCCTTGTGATTTGCAGAAATTTGCAAATTCTCTGGAGTTGTATTCTCCTCCTCCATCTAACCTGAGTGCTTTGATATATTTTCCACTCTATTTTTCATCTTCTGCCTTGAATTCTTTGAATTTTGCGAAAGTTTCAGACTTGTGTCTGAGAAAATAGATCCATATTTTTCTGTTGAAATCATCAATAAATGTTAGAAAGTAAAAGATACCACCTATTGACTTTGTTTGCATTGGGCCACATAGGTCAGTGTGAACAAGTTCAAGATGTTGTTTGGCTTGATTTGATGATTGTAGAAAACTAGTTCTCTTATGTTTTCCAAGTAGGCAAGACTCACATGGGGGAATTTTCTCTTTAAAGATAGGAAGACCTTTGACCATGAAGTGCTTCTGGAGAAGACTTAGACTTTGAAATGGTATATGTCCAAATATTGTATGCCAAACCATAGTTTCATTTAGGGTGGATGCACTTTGTGCATATGGTTGAATCATATTTGCAGTTCTGAGTGTAAGGGGAAACATTCTATTTGGAGTCATATGGATTTCAGAAATCAATTTCCTTCTTGGGATTTTGTCATATATTTTGCAAGATGCTCCCTCAAAAAGTACCTTATAGCCATGTTCAATGAGTTGTCCTACAATTAGCAAATTATGTTTCAGATCTGGAACATGATAGACATTGTTTATGTCTTTCTTTACATTCTGTTTAGTAAGAATAGGAACAGTGTCTTTTCCTTGAACTTTGACTAAGTAATCATTTCCAAGTGTAATATCAGATGAGATTGAAGAATCAATGCATGAAAGTAAATCTTTGTTACCTGTCATGTGATTGTTTCATCCACTATCTAGCAACCAGAGATCTTGGGGTTGTTCTTCAGTCTTGTGGCGTGAGAGAAACATACCTCTTGAGTTTTCTCCCGTGTGATTTGACACATGTGCTCTGCCTGAGAGTTGATCGGCTTGCTTCTTCCTGCATCTAGATTCATAGTGCCCATACTTTTTGCAGTAATAGCATTGAATGCTTGATTTCTCATTTGATCTTCTTCCCCTGCCTCTTTGAGGCTGGAAATTTTGATGTTTATTTTGTTGATGATGTCTTTGACCTTGGAAATTTTGATTTGGATATTGTTGTCTGTTACCTCCACTGGTGTGAGGGTTACTGTGATTGCTCCCTCTTCCTTGGTGACCTCTGCTTCTTCCTCTGCCTCTCCCTCTGCTAAAGGAGAATTGAGTTTTGAAAGAATTGGAGATTGACTCATCTATGAGATGCAGTCTGGTCTCATGTGTCACCAAAGAACCAATTAATTCATTTGTTGAAAAACTAGACAGATCCTTGGATTCAAGGATTGTTGTTACAACCATTTCAAATTTCTTTGGTAAAATTTTGAGGATTTTCTCAACAATTCGTTGATCAGTGATGGTTTCACCAATCAATCTGATTTGGTTCACGATGCCCATGATTCTAGTCATGAATTGATCCACATTTTCAGACTCTGTCATCCTTAGGGTCTCGAATTACGTTCTCAAGGTCTGCAATTTAATTGTTTTGACCCTATCATTTCCTTGGTAGGAAGATTTAAGGATGTCCGAGGCCTATTTTGAAGTACCAATGCTTGTGATTTTTAAAAAAATTGAATCGTCCACAGAATTTTGAATCCAAAATTTAGCTTTATTTCTTTGTTCCTCTGTGTTGCCTGAGCAATTCTCTGTTGATTAGTCATGACGGACAAGTCTGCTGGATCTGGTTCCACATATCCATGATCCACTCGATCCCAACACTCTTGTTCTTGCAAGAAGGATCTCATCTAAAGAGACCAGAACTCATAGTTCTTTCCAAGAAGAATCGGACCCTGTGTTGGTCTTAAATTGCTAGACGTCGCCATCTTTTAAGGAATTCAACAAAACAGAAGAAAAATTCTTACTTACCTGTCTCCTGCATGTAATTTACAGTGGTTTCGGAGCTCCGTTAGATGACACTTTTGAACTCTCCAACTTCCGATTGTCGATGAGATATTATCGGCCTTGAATTGGCCCTTAGTCTCTGATCAATGTGACCACACGCCGAAAGGTTAAATCGCGACGGACTTTTCTGGTTCTTTGTCCTCTTGAATCCCCAATCTCCGATTTACCGATTTCCCGATATGGATTTTCTCACCTTAGCCCCTCGTGGCTTTGCCCTAGTCCATGTCACCAGTTCTCACAAGACCACAGTCATACCTCTTTTCCTTTCGAGAAATTTTCTGAATGCTTTGATCTCCTCCACACGTCCTCCTATGATGGACGATCCTGATCTCTTCTCGCGATTCCGAGACTTCAAATGCTCCGGACGTCTCGTCTTTAGGATTCACGATTTTCTGAATCCCGTAATGCCGATGGACTCTCCTATCGGGATTTTTTTTTAAGGCTTGGATCTCTGCCATGCATCCCAACAGATGGACGACCAAGTCTGCTTCGGGGGTTTCACCGTGGAGATTCCCGATTCCTCGTTTTGACGAGATGACGTCAGTTGGGCCCCATAACGGAGCTTTCTTCCTTTCGGCATTTCAGACTTCGCAATTCTGAAATGCTCGTGCTTCTTGTCCTCAGGATTCATGAAACGTCGAATCCCGATATGCCGACGGTTTCTTCGATGTTCGCCACATGTTCGAACAAATGGACGACCGTGATCTTTTCGAGATTTCGCGATTTGCGATATCGGGATTTCACGTATCGGGGTTTTCGAGAGCAGTCTCCTTCGCTCGTCCAACTCCCGATCCCCGATTTTGCGATGGGATAAGATCGACGACTCACGATCTTTCACGATCCAACGGTCCAGAATAGCTTGTGATCTCGCGATTCGCGAATTCTCACGACAGGCTTCTGACCTTTACACCTTGCGAGTCAGCGAAATGTCGAGATCTCGCCACTTGTTTCTTGATGGACGGTCCAAATCATTTCGGGATTTTGCGACTTCACAAGTCAAAAATTTTCCTATGCGCTTCAGAGGACTAAACCTCGTGCACCTTCTCGTTGATCCAACTATTGTCGGTCCTTTGCGCAAGATCTGACGGCTGAAATTCTTTCACCTTTTCTGCGCTCTCCTCGTCCCTTCTGAATTAGATTTTCGCCTTGGATCTGTTCGCAGGACGAATCTTACGGCTGCGATGGCTATTCTTTGCGCATTAGACGCGATCTTTGCTGCATTTGACGGAATTTTCTCCTCCGGAAGAAAAAAATTGTGAATCTTTCAAAGATTTGAAAGAATTTCATGAGTTCTTTGTTCTCTGCTCCAGTCTTTGACATATTTGAGCGATTTCCGAAATGCTTTAAACGCTTCTTCTTTCTACTACTATCTTTCACGAATTTGAACTAATGCTTTGAATTCTTCAAGAGTTCCCGCCTCTTGCAGCTCTTCTTCGTGTAGCTTTGATGATTCTTGAAAATTGTCCAAGAATCTTTATTGTTTCTTCCTTCTCAGTCTCTGCTTCCTTCTCGTGTTTCTGCTCCTTGAAACTTTCGAGCGTAGTATGCTCTGCAACCTTGTGTGATATTCTTACACTAATCTTTTGAGCGTATAAGAGGACATATTTCTCATGGAAGTTTCCTACGAGGATCTTTCGAGAGTATGATGGACATCTCTCCAAGCCTTGTGAAAAGTCTGTGTCAAAATGCTCTCAAGATCCGTGTAAGATCTGCGCTATTTGAGGATCGTGTTGCTCTCGAGCCTGTGTGAAGAGGCTTACTACTGTAGCTCTCCAGCCTGTGTGAAGAGGCTTACTATTGTAGCTCTCATACCATGATAAATTGTGAAGCAAGAAATGCAGAGAGAAAGAAAAGAACAGAAAACAGTATATTAGAATGTATGAAGAAGATTACAATGAGAAGAGTTAATGAAGATGATACTATGCAAAGGGAAATAGTTGAGCTAAATAGGCTTAAGCAAATCAAGAATAAAAAGTACTGGCCAGGACAGCTTGCAGTGTACAGTCAACCTATTGAGATTACATTATATTTAACAAAATCGAGGTCACTAGTAACATTTACCTTTGTTGCAAATATAACACTTTGAATGCCAATGAGGCAATTTATGTTTCTTAATTTTTGGTACATCACAAGAAGAAAACCACTGGTCATAACATTCGACCGTTCCTCGTTCCATATTTCAATGTCATTGGATGAAACATCACGCTTCTTAATGAGATGATCTTTGATTTCTCTAGTTAAAACATCTTTACCAACATCTCTTATGCGCTTAACATTTAACTCTATAAATATTGGCTCTTCAAATAAGTCTTTCACAAAGACTTTGTAACCAAGACTGCCTTCAGTAGTGTATATAAATTCTTCTATCTTATTCCCCACCGCATATTCACTTGGTGGTGTATGCTCAATCGCATCTTTAAACTCACGCGACACTTTGGGAGCACTTGTCTAGACTGTCGTAACCTGAATAGTTTTCGGTCTGTCAGATTCTCCTTGCTGTCGCTTGCCTTTTCCATTGTTGGGTGAACTGCCTACGCTCTCACGTAAATCTACCATTGTCTCTGGTGCTGTCCAAGATAGTTAATGCCCCTCAGAATGTGTCTTTTAGTGCACCCAAACGATGTGATGTAAAGGTGAAAAAACGGTTTATGTAAACCTTTTTAAAGTACCTTCCCATCCTGCAATTCTTTGTTTGTCTCTTGCGCAGTGGAATTTGCATGTATTGCCAAAATCGCAAGTTTTTGTCTGGATTATATAGAATTGTCATCCATGTTGATTGAAAGACACTTGTGTTTAATTTGGGAAGATGTTTCTACCTGGAATTTCACACTTTTTGGATAAGGTCCGATCTCTGCCTCCATACTCTCATGCTGTTGTTAAATACTATTTTACCACATAGCCTAGAATCGATGTTTCCCTTGTAATGAAATTAGAGGTCGTTATCCTGATGGAGATGGTTGGAGCAACATGTCAATACAAGAGAATAATTCCAAGAAATTATGTCTCTCACATTTTTCTAGAGCCTAAATTTCTCATTGAATATTACACCAGGTATCTTTGTCACCACATCGTGAACATTCGTTATCCACGGAATTATCAATCCGAGTTCATCACACCAATTTATGAAAGCAACATTTGCAATGTGGGGTACTCCAAATGAATATACCATTAAATCGGACACGTTAATATCCAGGGTGGCGGCTTAAATATTTCAGCCGCACACAATCGTTTTGATACAAGTTATTTTGTCTCATTTTGATATCATGTTTTTTTTCTTTATATAATATATATATTATTACAATGATAAGTGTTCTATATATAGGAAACATAGGGTGATCATCCATGAAAAAATGCATTCTTGGAATAATCAATAACTATTTATTATTATCATTTAATTATTATATATGATATTTAATAAGCAATAATTATATTATTAATTATTATTCTAAGAAAATGTTTTCCTGATGTTGTCCAAACATCAACACAAACACAAACAAAACCATTTTTTTGAAGCAGAGCTAACAATTCATGAATGGAGAGTTAAGAGCCAACCCATCATAAATCCAATATCCATATAACATACCATTTCCAAACTCAAAGTCGAATCAGCCTCTCATATGAATTTCATAGTAATTAAATTCCAATTTAACACTTATCATCGAAACAAAATGTCCCACATTCCTTGCTAGTGGAGTATTACACCCAACATAATAATCATTTTTCCCATATATATAAATATACCATAAGTTGCATGTCGCTTATAGTTGGAGAAATATATCAAAATCTAGGGGTAGCAAGAGTAAACTGATATGTTTAATGAAATAAACATTTTCTCTGTTTTAATATCAAATTGCTAACACACCAAGCATTTCTTAGTTGCATATAGAAATAGCTTAGGATCTCCCCTTATTCTGAAACTACACCAAGCATTTCTTAGTTGCATATAGAAATAGCTTAGGATCTCCCCTTATTCTAAAACTTTAGAATCTTTCTAGTAAGGTAATCATGAGCACAATGAGAGGATCTCTTTCTATAATTAATTTTTGAAAGGGGTTCTACCTATCTAGTATTATTTAAAATATATATAATTAATAATTCATTGTAACTCATTTGTCGGAAAGAACTTATGATGTGTTTTTCGGTGTCAACTAGACTAAAAAATACAACCTCTAAAAAATGAGAACTCATCTTTTCCACTCAATTCCAATAGATATTAGAAAGGATTAACACTTATGTTCTAACATATCCTTATGCAATGGAGTTCAATCTCTTTCCAAAATTACTAGCCATAAATGAGGATGAGTGGACAAATCCTTTAAAATATTGAGTGGACAAATCCTTCAAAGATTACTTTACTACAATTGTTCTTCCTCCTTTGGAGCATCTACAAATGCTTGGAGTTGTGTACATAGAATTCAAGCCTAAGAGAATTCAAACCTAAATATTTTACTATGCAATCTTAAATAAAACATATTTTAAAGATTTATGATATTTGAATATGCAATCTTAATTAAAATATATTTTAAAGATTTATGATATTAGAATATGTAATCTTAAATACAATATAATATAAAAATATTTTGAAATCCAAAAAAATTAATCTTAAATACAATATATTATAAAAATATTTTGAAATCCAAAAAAATTATACTTGAATTTATATTTTAAAATATTTTGAAATCCAAAAATATATACAAGTGTTTCATAATAAACAAAATCGGATGGGTAGGTTGTCAATTCAATATTGAAGATGGATAAAATGACAGCTTAAAACAGACTTTGAACTTAAAATAATTTATAGCAATCGACATAAGTATGTTATCCCGTGTACACTACGAACTAAGACGCTACACATGGTGCATCCTACAATTGCATTCAATATTCCATCGCCTTCTCCCCTCCCCTTTGCATATTGTATTAATAGACGATCCATGAGAGTACTGTAATGCATGAAATTACTCCAAAAGTACACATCGTTCATATATATAATTATCTCCCAAATTTGCAGTTCCGACAGATCTGGTGGCGGCTGCTCGTCCCGGACTACAACTTAACCCACATTCTCCACCTCCGCCGCCTAACCATGTTCAGTCTTCAACGGAAGTAGCGGCAGCGGGAATGTGCCCTGGGAAATCTCGTTGCGGCGACAATGTTCCAACTCCACCCGGATGTTGCACTGGAAGTGCGATAAAGAATGATGAGACTCTTCTAAATAATTCGATTCCCTTGTGAAACAAAAACCTTCCGACACCACACATTCTAGGTTTAGGTTTACAGTACAAATTTTTATGTTTTTCATGCAAAACGTATTCTCTAGCGCACTTATTCGTAACAGGATTTGAAACTTTACATTCATATGAATGAACATGAATATATATTTTTATGTTTCTCATGCAAGCGTATTCTATAGGAAATCGTATCAAATGAGGCAAAGGTTGAAAAGTGTGTTGGGCTCCATTATACAAATTTCGAAAAAAAATGATCGAAAAATCTGTCTCTCCGGTTTTCTAAATCTGTCTGTCTCTATCATTGAGTGACCATTTCAAAATATACCTTCAGATTATAATCACCGCAGAAACAATTAAATATAAAACGTTTACTCTTGTTTAATCATTTGAAGAATTATAATATATATATATGAAAAAACAAAGTTATATGAAAAGACAGAGAACCATTTGAATTTATTAAGTTCTAAATATTTATTTCCATCATATTATAAAAATGTCATTTAATGAGGTGTATGAGGAATAAGTCATTTTGTTGGATGGATAATATAAAAGATTTACATTTCTTATGAACTATTTACAAATGAATAATTAGTTTGGCTGATGTTTATTTTTCTTTTCAATTTAGCCACTCACAATGTTTAATTCAAGAAATTAATGTATACAATAACATTATTATTTAAAAGTAAACATATAGATAAATTTTCCCATGATTATTGTTATCACCTTACCTATGACAACATTGATATTTAATACGCTCCACCATATAAATAGATGATAAAAAATGAAAACTTCTTTAGTAATCTAGATGATCACTATATTTTCCTTCTAAGTTTAAAATCCTTTTCCCCATTTATTTAGAAGTAAATTTTATTATATAGGACCACTATGTCATTATTGGTACTGAATTGACAGTTTACTTGAGTGGACCTCAAAGGTCACTACACCACAATGAATCATATTTAACATATTATTTTATTTTCCAATGCATCTTTATGATTTTATGTATTGTGGTCAGTTGTGTTAAAGTTTCCAATACTATATATACAATATCTCGTGGAGTGAAATATTTGACAACAAAGTAGTAATTTAATGAATGTTGGTGTGTTGTGTATACAATGATGTTTTTTTATTCATAACAACTAATTGCATGGTTGCATTAGATTCAAAAAACCTATGGGAATAATAAGTTTAGGTGAAACAATGAGTTATAAAACACTAGGACCATTATGATATGAGTTTAGCAAAACTAGTGAGCATAATAAGTTTACATGAAACAATGAGTTATGAAATACAAGCACCATTTTTATATGGATAAATACGATTCGAGTAGCATGTTTTATATAGAAACACTATGTCATTATTGGTTTTGAATTCTCCATACAATTATCAAAATACTAAAATAACTCATGAGTGTGCGAGGACTGTGAATGTTGAATTGCCTCGCTGGGAAACCAATTCAGCTAGTACCTCCAAAGCCAAAACAGGTCCTAGTTTTAATCATATGGAACATAATCACCCCATGGGGAAATCAATTCATTCGTAGTTTTCTGACCTTCTAGAAGAACTAGGACTGACTTATGACAGGAAAAAATGGAATTATCCAAAAGTACAATTGTAGAGGCATAAACAAAACATAAAACAAGCCATGCAGTCTAACACATGTGCACGTGTCATAGCTCATGTTGATTGTTGATTGTTCATTTTTTGCCATGCTGTTGTTTTTTGTTGGTGCTTGGAGAGTCGAATCCAAGACCACCACCGAGTTGTCTGTTGCTGGTGTTTGGAGAGCCATAACCAAGACCACCATTGAGGTCACTCGCAAACTAGGTGTCTGGACTCGGGAGGGTTGAGTTCCTTGCAGAGAGGATAACATTTGCATAATTTGCATCACTTTCTTGTACAAAATTTCTAGATGGAACCGTAAGTCGTCCACCTCCCAATAGACCTCGAACACTAGGTCTTGCAGATTTGCAAGGTCGTCTTGAAACTTTACGCATGAGGCACAATACGAACAAGAATGTAATTGGTCTCGTGGTTTCTCTTGGTGGATGGAGGTGCCATCCTGAGGAGACTGGGTTGGTGGTGGACGCACAAGTAGTGGCTCCGGATCTGAATTCTCGGGTGAATTTGGTGGGATGACCAAGGCGGGTCATAAGGAAGAGGCCAAGTCCAGGGGTGAAACCCAATGAATTCCACAGGAGGTCGAACCACTCGACTTAGTAAGACCATGGAGAGGACAGAGGTGGGAGCCCTCTTTGACTCTGAGAGGACTCGTTAGAGGAGGAAGGAGAAGAAGGGTAAGAGTTGTGCGATGGTGGTCGGGCAGGATGAGGTCGGATGGCTATGCAAGGCCTATTTTGATACCAATCCAAGCCCCTCTTGGATTTCCTCCGAAGCCGAGGCATGACCTGAGTGAAAATAATGTATGAAGGGACGAAGGGTTGGCTAATGAAATAGGTGAAAACGAGTGAGGAATGCACATTGAGTGGTGGCTTTGGAGGGAAGAGGAAAAATTGATGGACTAGTTGAGGAGAAACATGATATGAATAGTGTTGGAGAGGGAAGACACACACATGAAGAGGTGACCACCATAAAGACTTCTCCATTGATCGGACGAGGAGACAGAGAGGAACACACTCAAATAATTAATGACGTTATGTCTGGAGTGAGGTGTGTGCATTTTCATAGTGTGGGAGGAGGGGAGGTGAAAACACTAGTCACGTGGTTGGTACTGCACTAGTAGGCATCGTCCCCTCCACTTGGACACTTGTATCCTACTAACACCCCATCCGGGAGAGAATAACTCCATTATAAAAATATAGACAATTGAAAATAAATAGGATATGATAACTCTAGAAAATTGTACAATTGTTGTTTTGAGAGAGATGTATCATTCATTTTTTCTTTTACTTTCAGTTTTTACTCCTTATTTATTTAAACCTTAGCCATGTGGTTTTGTATTATCTATAGCTTTCTTCATGATTAACGTTATTAAGGTAATCAATTCTATACATACAAATATGGAGTGGGCTGGATTATTTCAAAACTAAGTATATTTATTGTACCAGATTATTTCTTCTATAGTTATTGATAAATAATTGATTTTTCCTCTGTGACATTTGTGTTCAATTTATAAATTCTTAGATCTGATTCATCCTATTATAGATATGATTAGAGTTAAATTAGATCCAAGATTCTAATCCCAAGTAGATAGGTAGAAAGGTTGCTTGTATTTTGTATATAGGAAGATTGTTATGAAGATTGGAGCCAGAGTTTCAGTGTTGCAATAGCCATGAGATACGGAGGAAACCCTCAAGAAATGTATGTAAATATTCACCACTTCTTAGGATAATGATGAATATATGTGTTTGAATCGAGATCTAGGAAAACTCTAAAAATTCTAGCCCTCTTTCTATCAAGGGAAGATCCTAGGGAGATCTTGCTATCCAACTAGTGATATCCTCTTGATATTTAATCTCATAACAGTCGGTACAAGTTGTAGTCATGTTCTATCAACAATACATTTAATAACAACTAGTACTATAAATATTTATAAATAAATACACATATCATATAAGTTTGTTACCGTTTATGTCTCATGATGGAATATTGGAAAGATGCCATAATGTTGCAATGCCAACAATGCCCTTTGGTACCTATGGAAGTTGTTGATGTTGGTGTTGATATATGAATGTGTTATCAAGTTGGGGAATTATTGATTCATGTGATTAGGTAAAGACATGAGATGACATGCATGGTTTTGTCAATTAAATATGTAACTAATAAAGTGACAACACATTTGTTTATATATGAGATTGTGAGATGATAGAAGGACATAATGAGTAGACATGAGTAATAAATTCAATAATTCATGATGTAGAAATTATCTAATAAATTTTTGTCTAAACATGGGATGACAAAGTTATAATATAAAGGGTAGGTGACATCGAGATTTCTATATTGTTTAATGATATGATGATTTTCTAATGGGTATTGAGCTATGACATGGATAATTATTTACAAAAATGAAATGATATGAAAAACCTAATATCATAACCAATGGTTCCATTTATCTACATAACATGTTAAGGTATATTTTCCATGGGATTCACACACTCTCGTCTAGGTTTATTCATGTATATTTTCATCATTTTTACATGGAAAAGAACGAAAAAGAAAATGGATGGCCCAAGGCTATAATATTATTGGATATGAGTCAATAGAACATCCAGGAAGACATTTATA
This sequence comes from Picea sitchensis, assembly GCA_010110895.2. NCBI lineage: Eukaryota > Viridiplantae > Streptophyta > Pinopsida > Pinales > Pinaceae > Picea > Picea sitchensis. The sequence continues at coordinate 82,102 of SNQJ01S0010352.1, read as the reverse complement.
GGAAATACTTCAAGTTTCATCATCCTTCCTTTTCCTAATAGTTGTTCATTGAAATGTTTTGTTTTTTTTATTTAGAGATGCATATTTGTATTTTTTTTGAAGTATTTTCTGACAATCATGTTGGAAATTTCGTTGGGGATTTTATAAGATAGTTATGGCTTTTGTTGGAACAATTTGAATTTGGTTTTATTAGGTTTATTTTAGATTGTATATGGGATTATGATATGAATTTTTAAGACTTTATAAGTTATACAATATGTGGGTGTCCCTCCATCATTCACAGACTTGGGAATTGGAGACTAGAACTACTTTGAATAGATTCTAAGAAAAAAATATGGAACTAGAGGCTTTGCATCATAATACAAAGATATGGAATTTTCATCATTATCATAATAATCATCAGTCATGAACATCAAATAAACAAACACTGCAATTCATAAAACACATTCAAAGAAGTGTTTGTGTGTGTATTCAAAATCGTCTCAACTATACATTTTTTTTTAAAATGTCACATCATGCCCAATATACAAAATGACAGCAAGTTCCCAAACATGGAAAAGTCACATATGGTTCCCTAGATACAAAATGACACTCATTAACCACTCCCACACTCACACCTATTAGGTGCATATCAATACTCAATGTTTCTTATCTTACTCGAGGTAGCACCTCTAGTTGTTTTGCACCTAGACATAGTTTGTCACTCTAGAGAATAGATAAAGAAACAAAATCCTTATAATTATTTTCACAATGATTTAAGAGACTTACAAAATGATATGTTTTGATTCAAGGTAAGAAAATGCACCACCGATGATACCGACAAGAGGGTGTTAACCTCCTCTAGGACCCTAATCTCCCAGCAATCCACAATTACAAGGATCAAAACATTAAATTTAAACAAACATGCAAAAAAACAATTCCATTAATGATACATAAAAATTTATGAAAAAATAATGTTACTGTGAATAATTATGGAAATGGTGGAGAGTTTTTAGTAGGTGTATCACTCATTTGTACAACCTTCTCTTTGACAATATTTCTAGTGGAAGCCTCAATAGATGGCATAGTCTAGTCTACAACATAAACAACTAACGAGTTGTGTGACTGTGGATGTATCAGATGGAAAAGTTGGTGGGGGTACATTGCATATGGATCCAATGGAAAAAGGTAGTGGGGTGGATGACATATGGGTGAAACTACTTTGGATGGATGGTACGATAATGATGGTGGTGGTGGGAAGTGATAAATCCCCATGGGTTGTGAGAGGGATGGTAAAACCCTTGGGGTGATAAGAGGTATCTCAAGAGATGGGGTAGTGTAGAAAATGACTAGACCAGCCCTATAGATAGGAACAAAAAGTAGGTGGAATGTTGGTAGCAGTGGTCAATGAAAGGGTGGTGGTACATGAGACCTAATAGTGGATAAAGAAACATAGATATATATTTATGATATTTTTATGAGTACAACAATGTAAATTCAAAACAATATAACATATTTCACATTTAATAAAGATTTAATTCAACATATGATAGCCTTGAAGGGGTGACTAGTCGATCCTAGATGGACATAGTTCATCACCATGTTGTACCCCAACCTGTAGAAACACAAAAAAATTATATTGGAGGATGCCAGGGAAAAACGAGATCACCATGGTGAATATTCAAAGGTGAGACATACATGTTTTTGTAGGACACGAATGAATATCCTTCCTCTACTACCGCATTAGTAGTGAAAACTAGCAATGATGCATTTATGGACATAGGAGGTCTACTATCGAAGCATAGAAACTGTAAAGTTCATCATATAATAATATATACAAAAAAATACAAAGAAAACTATATATATATATTAAATGAAGAACATAAATATGATGAAGATACCAACCTCCTCCATGAAACTCTCATGTCCACTGGCCTCTATTGACCCACAAAAAATGTCTACAACTCGAGAATCTATGAGGGTCACATGAATGTTTACTCTATCCATCTTCCCTCTTCTAGCTACACTCTTTTATAGGTCTTGAGCGTCTATCTCCTCTAAAGAGTTTATTTATAGGTAGCTCTTTTTGATATAGTGCTACAAAACTACCATGCTGAACAAGGCTTCTAGTGAAGGATGATATCGATAATTATATCTGCAAGATGATTTCTATACAGAGACGATGTTGAGCAGGGGGTTAGAAATTTTCCTAGAAGGATGAGGACCTAGGACCGGGTCACCCATGACCCACCCCATTTAATTTACCAATGTCAAAGTAGTTGACATGGTGACGTAATATAAAATGTGACCATAATTTCCTAAGTAAATATAGAACCACCTCCCTATTATTGTAGGGAGGTTTTCCAAACACCATAAATCACCTCTCCATCCAATTATCCTTAAATTGTT
>SNQJ01S0010352.1:56837-79664 GCA_010110895.2 Picea sitchensis | reverse complement strand
CTGGAACAAGTTGTATTTGGTTTTATTAGGTTTATTTTAGATTGTATATGGGATTATGATATGAATTTTTAAGACTTTATAAGTTCTACAATATGTGGGTGTCCCTCCATCATTCACAGTCTTGGGAATTGGAGACTAGACCTACTTTGAATAGATTCTAAGAAAAAAATATGGAACTGGAAGCTTTGCATCATAATACAAAAATATGGAATTTTCATCATTATCATCATAATCATCAGTCATGAACATCAAATAAACAAACACTGCAATTCATAAAGTGCATGCCAAGATGTGTTTGTGTGGGTATTCAAAATCATCTCAACTATACATTTCTTTTTAAAATGGAACATCATGCCCAATATACAAAATGGCAGCAAGTTCCCAAACATGGAAAAGTCACATATGGTTCCCTAGATACAAAATGACACTCATTAACCACTCCCACACTCACACCTATCAGGTGCATATCAATACTCAATGTTTCTTATCTTACTCGAGGTAGCACCTCTAGTTGTTTTGCACCTAGACAAAGTTTGTCACTCTAGAGAATAGATAAAGAAACAAAATCCTTATAATTATTTTCACAATGATTTTAGAGACTTACAAAATGATATGTTTTGATTCAAGGTAAGACAATGCACCATCGATGATACCGACAAGAGGGTGTTAACCTCCTCCAGGACCCTAATCTCTCAGCGATCAACAGTTACAAGGATCAAAACATTAAATTTAAACAAACATGCAAAAAAACAATTCCATTAATGATACATAAAAAATTATGAAAAAATAATCTTATCGTGAATAATTATGGCAATGGTGGAGAGTTTTTAGTAGGTGTATCACTCGTTTGTACAACCTTCTCTTTGACAATATCTCTAGTGGAAGCCTCTATGGATGGCATAGTCTGGTTTGCAACATAAACAACTAACAGGTTGTGTACAGGTGAAGCGATTGTGGATGTATCGGATGGAAAAGATGGTGGGGGTACATTGCGGATGGATCCAATGGAAAAAAGTAGTGGGGTGGATGACATATGGGTGAAACTACTTTGGATGGATGGGATGATAATGATGGTGGTGGTGTGCAGTGATAAATCCCCATGGGTTGTGAGAGGGATGGTAAAACCCTTGGGGTGAGAAGAGGTATCCCAAGAGATGGGGTAGTGTAGAAAATGACTAGACTATCCCTATCGATAGGAACAAAAAGCAGGTGGAATGTTGGTAGCGGTGGTTAATGAATGGGTGGTGGTACATGAGACCTAATAGTGGATATATATTTATGATATTTTTATGAGTACAACAATGTAAATCCAAAACAATATAACATATTTCACATTTAATAAAGATTTAACTCAACATATGATAGCCTTGAAGGGGTGACTTGTTGATCCTAGATGGACATAGTTCATCACCATATGGTACCCCAACCTGTAGAAACACAAAAAAAATATATTTGAGGATGAGAGAGAAAAATGAAATCACCATGGTGAATATTCAAAGGTGACACATATGTGTGTTTGCAGTACACGAATGAGTATCCTTCCTCTACTACTGCATTAGTAGTGAAAACTAGTAGTGTTGCATTTATGGACATAACAGGTCTTCTATCGAAGGATATAAACTGTAAATTTCATCATATAATAATATATACAAAGAAATACAAAGAAAACTATATATATTAAATGAAGAACATAAAGATGGTGAAGATACCAACCTCCTCCATGAAACTCTCATGTCCATTGGCCTCTATCGACCCACAAAAAACATCTGCAACTCGAGAATCTATGAGGGTGAGATGAATGTTTACTCTATCCATCTTCCTTCTTCTAGCTACACTCTACTATAGGGCTTGAGTGTCTATCTCCTCTAAAATGTTTATTTATAGGTAGCTCTTTCTGATATAGTGCTACACAACTACCATGCTGAACAAGGCTACTAGTCAAGGATGATATCGATAATTGTATCTGCAAGATGATTTCTATGAAGAGAGGATGTTGAGCACGGGGTTAGAAATTTTCCTAGAAGGATGAGGACCTAGGACCGGGTCACCCGTGACCCACCCCGTTTAATTTACCAATGTCAAAGTAGTTGACATGGTGACCTAATATAAAATGTGACAATAATTTCCTAAGTAAATATAGAACCACCTCCCTATTATTGTAGGGAGGTTTTCCAAACACCATAAATCACCTCTCCATCCAATTATCCTTAAATTGTTGATAGATGTTTCAATCGATAAAAATGCATCTCTTTGTGGCTGATAGATTTAGTCTCCTTCTAGGATCAATGTAGAGTAACATCAATTCTTGTTTTGTAATGTTCAAGTTTCTCACTTGGGTTTTATATATGTATGTTATGTCATACTCGAACATCCTATCCCTACAGTAAAAAATATTTCTTAATTTCACTTGGACATTTGCAATGGAGAATACAATGGTGTTCAATGAAGTAGCTAATAACAATAAGGTTAGATTTCTAGTACTACTTCGACAATAAATCTAAGACACTTCAATCCTCATCAATTTTCATGGTTAAGGTTTGGTGTGTCTCACTATAATTATGTTGCATTTTGGTTGTCTCTAAATTCCATATTAATTACTTTTCTAAAATTTAATAATAAAATTTATATAAATTAAGTTTGTTTTTTTAATTAATTAAAAATATTAAAAATTAAATAAAATTAAATATTTTAGAAAATTAAAAAAAACAACAAATTACATTAAAAACAAATACATAAAATTCTTGAAGATTTTCTAGTTCATTAGAAAATTCCTAAAATTCAATTGGCTCAATGACCTAAAAATTTCCTTACCAAATCCCTAAGCTTTATTTTCCTCAATTATCTCACAAAATCACTTCATGACACAACGAATAAAAAAAAGGTCATTTTTAATCTAACCTAATAGGAATACACATGTTCCTAAGAGAATGCATGTATGTTAGAGTCTCACGATAAATCTAATGAAAAATTGTTTATTTAAGTGTAATAGTAATTCCAATTAAAATTTTATTTTTCTACTACTGCAATATTTCTTTTATTTGCGATTTCAATACTAACCCTGAACAATGATGAGCCAAATTAATTCATGTTAAAGAAAAGTCTGTAGACTAATCAACAGATATGTGCCTGCTTAGGGATGAAAATATGGTCACAAGTTAAAACATTAGAGAACTGGAATGAAGTTTAAAGAGTAACGTTTAAAAACAAATCGATTTGTATTTTCTTCATAGGAGTTATTCACGTGAGAGAAATCTCAATCATTAATTTAAAGTTAAATCTACAGTCATAATGACGGTTGAATAAAAAAAAATCATTATTTTTTGTATGAATTGATTTGATAATAAATTTTCATAAAAATAATTATCTTGCTTCTGTTGTAACATATTATATGAATTCTATTCGCACTCAAGAGTTTTTAAATAAATTATGGAGCGATACATAAATTCTTTTCCAATGAAACACTTATGCGATATGGTAGGATATTAAAATTACAAACAATGATTTATATATAGTTTCTACATTATTAAAATATAGTAGGAGTGGAAATTAAATTATAGAGTATAATTTATTAATCCATTAAAAAATATATTTTTTAATAGTGAGTATTCCATTTCACTATTATATGGAGTTAAGTTTAGAGTTAAATTTAGAGGGGTAGGATATGTTTTTACACCAATTTGATGTGTGGCTTAGTCATGAACTTAAAAATATGTTATTTTTATCATTATTTTTGTTATTGTTATTGTTATTGTTATTAACTTTAAGTTGGAAGGATGATTGATAATGATATGTAGGTGCACATATTTGTATCCACAAATTGGGATATGGCATAGTCAATCCTTAGTTAAATTTAGTATAACTTTAGTGAAATTAATGGTTAAAAATATGGGTTTTCTCATTTGAGGTCATAAGTTCAAATCCATAAGAAGTATATAGGTAAGGATGAGAAAATAACATAATAGTTTACCTATCTTGAATCTTAAAAATTAAGTTAATATCAAACATATTAATATTGTTACATCTCTCTACAATAAGAATTGAATAAATCTTTTAAAAATGATTAAAATTAAATAAAATGTACGCACATGTGCAAGCTTTAAAATGTGGTTGAATTAAAGTATGGATTAACAAAGACTAATGAAAGATAAATACTCATGACTAGTTAATGAATTAACAAAGACTAATTAAAGCTAAATACTTTCCCATGATGATTTTACTTAGTCCATGCTTCCATAACTACATGATAAAATTTCCCCACCAACCTTTTACATGAATTCAATGATTCATTTTTAGTAAAAGGAAGTGGATTATTCATCATTATTCAACTGAGAAATACCCATCTTTACCTTTCGAATGAACAAGAAGTGTATGAAAGGGAAAATAGAACAAGTAAATTCATCAAAAAGTGTAGGAAACATGTGAATGGTCAAAAAAAAAAAAAAAAAAAAAAAAAATACAAACTCCATCATGACTAACATAAGACCGATCATGAATTTTATGTTGAAACATGTGGTTATATCTCAACAAAGAGAAAATAAATGGGTGGTTAGGAACTTCAAGTGATTGACAACCAAACAATAAGTAACCACTTAGCAAGTTAATGACAATGCATTTAAACTAAATATGCATACATATATGAAGACATGTATTAAGTGATGAATGTGGAGAATTTGTGGTTATGTGAGTTGTCTTTATTGGATGGAGATTAAGAATTTCATGAGAGTGAAATATTTCACTGTGAAAACTAGAGAATATAGTGTTGTGGAGGAAAGTTCAAGATACTTGAAGATGATTGCATAAATTATACAAAATCGACCTTAACGTCAAATCAGCTAGGAGAGCATGATGGTATGGGGAAATAAATTCTCATACAAAATTGACCTTAAAGTAAAATCAGCCACGAGAGCATGATGGTATAGGGAAATAAATTCTCATAATTGTTTTCTTATCTTTCATTTATATTTTTTGCAATCAAGATCCTTGTATTGGGGGAGGTGTTCCTGAAATAAATAGTAAAAAAATCAAAATTTACTGTAATAAGTCAAATTCTCTTTCAACCAAAAAAGTCAAACTCACTTAATAAGTCAAAGTCGAATGCTAGTGCATCCATTTCATGAGACCACATGCTTAACTTGACGAGCTTTAATAGGAATAAGATATGCATAGGTCTAGTTGACCATCAGATCTTAACCATGATTCCATGTGCGTCAACCATGAGTATAAAGTAGACTATAATCATGAGGACTAAGTAGTGACCTAGTATTGGATAAGGAGAGGGCTGTGGTAGCATGACTCAGAGCAAGTCAATCATCCTACATACTGGAAATGCTTAATTTTTCAAAATAATAATAATTAAACAAATTTTTCAATGCTTAATTTTCAAAAATAATAATTAAACAAATTTTATTGGAGTCAAAACGTATTGTGCATCAGAAATGTACTTTGTTAAATAATAATAAACAAATGTACTTTGTTAAATAATAATAATAATAAATCAAAATATAATTTGTTAAAAGTATTTTAAAATTTAAATATATATAAACTATAAAATTTTAACACTTTTAAAAATAGTGCGATCAATTCAAGATAATCGATTCGTGATTAAGATCAATCTTAAATGATAAACTGGATATATACGATATGGATCTCCAAATTACATATTTACATATGCAGGCCAATTGTACGTGCAAATTATTGATCAGTCATTAATGAAGTATACAATCGTTCAAACAAATTTATCACTTAACCCTAATCACTGAATAGATTTAACCTAGGTCAGACACTGAAACCGATTTAACCAATTTGAAACCCTTCTCTTCTACCTACTTCTTCCGTTGGTACCTCTTCGCCATCCATCGCATTAGCTCCTTCCTAAAATCTTTATCGATCAAAAGACTCATAGAGTTGCCTTAACTCCTGGACATTGCCTAGAAAAGTGTCAGGATATGTTATACGATCTTTGAAAAACTGAGACTGCGAAAGTTTCAGCTCCCGCTCTCTTTTCATCAAGGGCACTGGGGAATTGTTCTCCCTTGCAAACACTCGCTCCCCCATCAAGAGAGAAACACAAATTGCAATTAACAAAATTAAGCCATGTAAAGAGAATTGTTCTCCCTTGCAAACACTCGCTTTCCCATCAAGAGAGAAACACAAATTGCAATTAACAAAATGAAGCCATGTAAAGAGATTGCTTAAATGGAGAGAAACATGAAGTGTTAGTCATCTAAGTAGACAAATAATTATGTGTAGAAAAATGGAAAATTTCTCATAGGAATCTATTGACAAAGTTTACATAAAAAACTATTAATGAGTCCTCGCAACAATCTATGTATAAGTCTTCAAAACAACCCAATTGGGGAATATTGGTAATTTTCCAACATCATGAACTCGAAATTGAACTCACTTAATCATTTTCGATTAAATGGCAAGCTTATGTGTTTGAAATTTAAGATGTTTTACGAAAAAAATGTGTTTAAAGTTGCTTGAACAATGCAAGGGTGACATTTAACGATCAATAAGAATTTAGTTAGGTGTGTACATATTGCGGGTGTAACAAAACTTTTCAGGGTGGGAGGGACAATGGTTTTCAATTTATGAAAATTTTGAGATGCCAAGCTTAGTGGAATAGATAAATACTAGCTCTAGAGCATAGGAAAGTCATTCAACACTAAACCTAAATATTTAAATGTTTCCCTAAGAAGGACAAATATCATCCTAGGCGTTTCATTAAAGGATATTTCCATTGAAGGACCTTGAATTGAACGAACTTAGATGCCATCATTTCTATAATGAGGGAATTTGCACAAATTTTCAAATTATTTCTTGTGTTAATAAATTTTATATTCTTTATGTATTCATGATATTGTGTAGAAATTATCTTATATTATGCTTCTAAATGTGTATGGACCTTCTGATCGAGGTCAATATTGGTGGACACCCACCTACTCCAAGTGACTCAACCTGGTAGTTTTTCAATTTGATAGTTTTTTCCTAGTTTTCAGTTCCTAAACTTGTGGGGCCATTTTGACGCCATAAAAAACGTTTTTATGGAAAGCATCAATGGAACTATAGAAAAATTCGGAGTTTGAAGGAATAATATGTATTCCTCAGGTAGACCTTTCCAATATGATATCGTGTGCCTAAAACGAAGATTGTATTCAAAATTTACGACGCTCAGAAGTTGATGTACTAACATACCCCAACGATTCCCACATGACTTTTGGTGCTTCATCTCCTAAGGTTAGGTTTTTGAATGTTTAGGGTTTTGACATTCATGTTTATTGTAAAAATCGTTTGAGAGCCTCATTGTACTCATATTCTTGTGAATGAGTGTAGTTTTCACATATCTTCTCAAAGATAAGCTGCCACCATTCTAGTAAGCTTGTTTTCAATCTGCATTTTATAGTTTTAACATATTTCTTTATTGAATAGAATCTAGTTTTATTGTGCCTCTCTTATTTTTTCTTATGTCTCTGGGTTAATAATAATAATAGTAATAATAATTTTTGTTCATTTCATTATGCTCATAAAATATGGATTAGTGGTATGAGAGTGGTTTGCTCCTTGTTGTTCTTAGTGCATTTCCGCGACTAGGTTAGGGTACAAAAAGTTGGATCTCAAGCCTGTTTCTCTTGAGGATAAAATCTCTCGCATGCCCCACCAACCTTTGAGGGAGGGAGAAAATAACGATGACGGGACACGAGAGCCTTTCAAAGTGTTTCTCAAGGAGCCCATCGTGCAACAGAGGAACAAGATGATGTATAATTTTGCGCAAATCCTTCGATGACTACAAACATGCGATGCATCTTCCTCAAGAAGGGGCATCACTCTCTTCAAGGTACATATCGACTTTGATATTCCTATATTTGAAGGTCAGATAGATGCAGATGTTGCAGATAAATGGTTGAATCTGTTAGAAGGGTATTTTTCTGTCCATAACTTTTTGAATAGAGAAAATATTACCTTGGTACTCCCCAAAGATATTCCCCATTTCAAATTTCGGTGGGAGACTTTCTGTGAGCAAAGGAAATAGAGGAACCCTCATTATTTGTAGTGGCACTCACCTAGGAGTCCTTCATGGATTATATTAGGAAACAATACTACCTTGTTGGAACTTATGGTGATCTGTATACAAAATGGACCACAGTGCAACAGGAAAGGGACCAAGTAGTTCCTAGGCTCACAAATATCTTCCATACCTTCTGCACCAAGCTCGGTATCAAATGTTCTAAGTGACATCTACTACTCAAGTACCATGGTGGTATGCATAGATACATCCTGGCATAAAAAAAAAAATTGTACATCTTGTCCTTGGGAGTAGCCCATTGATATGTCATCAAAATCAAGCAGAATCTAAAACAAAAGACATGGCATTTTGGGTCTAGGAATCTCTCACAGCAAAAGCAAGGAAAGGGTGGCCCTAACCCATATAACAAAGAGAAGAAAAAATATGGAAAACCTGAGGACAACCAGTCTAATCCATAAATAAAGAATGACAATGGAAAGACAAAGAAAGATACCAGGAAGTGGTGCAACTTCCATAATATCCATTGGAATATAAACATTGTTAATTGTCGCTCAAAGAAATCATTGGTGGATGAGTTGAAATCCTATGAACCAGATGTGGGTTTTGACTCTGATCTAGAAGCACAAAAGGGGAGATAGATCATTTAAGCGGAACCCAGTGCCACCGTTGCGACCTCCAAGATCCATCCCATGAACTTGATGAGCTAGAGTAAGGAGAGCACCTCTTTCATTCACATATGTGGGTGAAATGAACCTCACTGTACTTTATTATTGATAGTGATAGCCATATAAACCTCATTGCATTGGAGTTTGTCAAGTGGTTGTCCCTCCCGATAATGCCGCACCCACATCCCTACACCATCGGATGGCTCCTCCAAGTAAGTGATCTTCATGTCATCCAACAATGTCATTTTTGGTACGACATTAATCCATTCAAAGATGAGGTATTGTGTGATGTTTCTTCCCTTAAATTTTGTGATGTTATTTTGGTCCAACTTTATTTATGGAAACATCATGTTCTGTATTAGTCTAGGTGTCATAGTGTTATTATTACTTTGACCAAGAAATTGTATAGGATACCAAAGGTAGTCCCACCTAGTGTAATTTCCTTGATCTCTGCCAAGAAATGTAGGAAGGTCATCTCTGAGACCAAGAAGTTTGTCTTCTTCATGATTTTCTCTTAGAGTGAGCGAAAGATGGCAGCCACATCTAGGGCCTTCATGGTCGACCTCTCCACATAGCAAAAGCAACTCGATAAGGTCATGGAAGAATACATAAATCTTCTCCTCACTTATTGGGGTACCTTTGCACTATGAGGTTAAACATTCCATCGATCTGACCCCTGGTACATTACTACCCAATGGACCAGTCTATCGCCACTTTGTGTTAGAAAATGAGGAGATCAAACAATAGATCCAAGAATTTATCCAAAAGGGGCACATCCAACCCATATCATCACCTTATGGAGTCCCAATCGTGCTTGTGAAAAATAAATATGGGACCTGATAAATATGCATTGATTATTGGGGCCTAAATAAAATCATAGTAAGGAACTGGTACACAATTCTCTGACTCAACAATCTTCTTGTTCATTTCAAGGGGGCCACATACTTTAGTAAGATTGATCTGAATTATGGCTACCATCAAGTACCAGTAGAATAGAAAGATGTATGGAAGACTCCTTTCAAGTCAAAAGAAGGTATTTTGGAATGGTTGATCATGCCCTTTCATTTGACAAATTCCCCAACAACTTTCATGAGGATGATGGATGATATATTGCAGTCTTTCGCCAATTCATTTTTGTTGGTCTCTCTAGATGACATCCTCATCTACAAAGAGACTTAGGAATAAAACTTACACCTTTCAATAGGTTATGCACACTCTACGGCAGCACAAGCTATATGAAAACATGGAAAAATTCTCCTTCGAGATGGATAGGGTCCAGTACCTAAGATACATTGTTGATGAACATGGTGTGCATTTGGATTGAGCCAAGATACAAGTCATTTGTGACTTGCAAGCCCCAACCATGCTCACTGAACCTCAGATCTTCTTAGGCCTTTCCAGTTTCTATCACAGGTTCGTGTTGGGATTCTTCCATATTACATGGGCCCTACACCAAGTAACTAGGGGTGGTGGTAAGGAAATGTTTATGTGGGGCCTGGCCCAACAACAAGATTTTTATGATTTGAAGTAGAACTTATGCTCATCCCAGTACTTTCATTACTTGACATACAACAACCCTTTGGGATTGAGACAAATTCTTCAGAAAATGTTGTGGGTGTAGCTCTCACTTAGTATGAACACCTCGTGTCCTATCATAGTGAGACACTATGATATTTTTTCCATAAGTATCGTACTTACGATAAAGAAATGAACTCCATTGTGCAAGCCTACCGCTAGTGGAGGTATTACATTCTTGGGAAGGAGACAATTGTTCACACTGATCACAAGCCATTGCAGTTCATGTAGACATGAGGAAAATTACAGAATGAACGCCATCATAAGTGGTTCACCTACTTGCAACATTTCCACCTCAATATGAAGTATAAGAAATGAAGTACCAACCATGTCCTTGTTTTCCTCAACCGACCTCCAGTCACGACACTCACCATGGTGCTAGGATCATCCTACCACGAGACCGATGGAGCGTATGTCCATTCTTGGGATGATCCAGAATATTTTTGTCAAGTGACTTATTAAAGAATTGTATTAAGTGAGAATAAAAAAAAGTACACCATAAAGAAAGAAAATCTCAAAAGGAAAGAGACATAAGCATGCAATATGAACATAAAGAACTTGATAATGGAGTTCATCCCTAGTGGACTACGTCTCTGGTTCTTGCTCTCAAATGGGTAGGTCTTTTTATTAACTCCACAAAAGAAAGGAAAAATACATAAGTATACCTCATTCTGGAGTTAATATACGAAATATTTACTCAGATCATAAATCTAACATCACCACTCCGTTTGTGGGATCGAATTACCTAAAAATGACTGTCTCCATGCCTTGATTCAAGTCTAACACTTTTAGGAACAAGAGACACCCCTCGCTCGGTTTTCATGCCCTCCTTCTGCAATAAATGATTGGACTATCTCAAAATCCATGTCCAATCTCAAAATCCATGCCCTAGTCTCTCATTCGTCCCGTACACTAGTGGAGGCGCCCTCTTATACAAAAAATTAGGTAGTTAAGTAATAAGTGAAGTGGTTGGAACATTGGTTGCAGATTCTATATTAAGAACTTTGGTTAGCAGAGGTCCTAGGATCGAATCTCATCGATTACCCTTCTTAATACACAATTATAAAAAAGCTGGCGCATGTGCTAAATATAGCGGAGGATTAAACTCGCAGAATGGCTATTAAATCGACGAATATTATCGCTAGAGTGGCGGATATGCCATATATGGCATGTGTTTGAAACGTAGTCACGTGGGTTAACATAGACTCAAGGGCTAGGCCGAGGGTCTATCCCTTTTCCTCCGCCCATATGAAACATTACCAAACATAAATAAAATGTGCGCCATATTAAAAATAAGGAACTCATAGTGGTATGTGGGCTAGTGTCGAGGTTGTATGTCCTTTGGGCTAGGAGGTTAGGAGTTCAAGTCTCGTTGGCTCCAATATTTTGTAATGAACTACATCGTAAGAGGCCAATGGGGGGTTTCCAAGTGGAAACCTCTCATTGGTTGTCTCGTTCCACATGTCAATCGAAGAATGTTCCATTTAGACCTCTAACATTGTTCCACATCACCCTGTACGGACATGTGACATCTACCTAGAGGAACATGACACGTTTCACCCTTGTAGTGGTGACACGTGTCACCATGACCTTTGACTTTTGACCAAGTTTGACTTGAAATTTGACCGCTTATATATTTTTCATACGAGCTCGGTTTGACAATTCATTTGCACTGTTCGAAAGCTTGTGTCACGCACTTCGTGACCATGCCATTTTAAATGAGTTTTGGGAAATTTGAATTTTTTCCCTTTATCTGTTTGATAAAGCCACTCTAAGCGTTCTGAGTTTCCTCTATGAGTTCTTAGTTGTTCTTAGCCTTCTTTGGATCCATTTTGGATCACAGCTTCCCACTGAGATCTTTTTGGACCACCAAAAGCTTTCATGAATCAAATGGTAAGTGAGGCAAGAGTCCCTTCACTTTGTCCAATCCACTTTGCCTTTCTTGGATGTGTGCCCTTTAAGACTACTCGAACATAAGCAACATCACCCATGTGTGAATTCCTCTTCGTTCCTTCCAGGATGATATATTCCTGTAACTCATCCAAGTACTCATATGCAAACTCATCAACTGAAGGTATTGAAACTTCCTCATCCTGATCCATGATCATGGGAGGCTCAAAAAGTTTCAATTTATCTACATTCACAATTGAATAAATCTTCATATAAGGTGGAATATCTAAACGAAAAGAATTAGTGTCGATTTTCTCCAAGATAGTGAAGGGTCCATATAAAGTAGGCTTGAGCTTCTTTCCTTCACCCTTCAATCATTCCTTGTTGATGTGAAGCCATACCTGGTCTCCAACGTAGAGCTGATGATCAACCATGTGCTTGCCATGCCAATATTTATATTGTTCTTGAATCTTCTCCAATTGTTCACTTTTTACCTGGCGTATCTATTGGATCCTCTAAATGAACTTGTGGGCTCTATCCTTTGTTTGTTCTTCATCCACATTGACATCTATCCCATATATCAAGTACAAAGGAACCTTTTGTAGTACCTAAAACATGTCTCAAAAGGTGAAATATGAGTGGATGAATGTAAATATCGGTTATAAGCATGTTGTAAATAGGGTATATGTTCATCCCATAAATTAGGATGCATGTTGTTGTAGCCTCGAAGAAAAAATACCATTTTTATGTTTACAACCTTAGTCTATCCATCGGTTTGTGGATGAAAGGAAATTATCCTCTTCAATTTGGTGTCCATCATTCTCCACAAGCTAGTCCAAAAATCCCCAAGGAATCGAGTATCTTGATCAGAGACAATGGATGTGGGTAACTCAAATTGAACCCAAACATAATGAAAAAACTAGATTAGGAGTCTTCTCATTAGTGATATTATTTTTACATGGAATCAAGATACACATCTTGTTGAACCTATCCACTACGACATACAAATAATCATGACCCTCTTTGGTCATTGGTAAACCCCATACAAAATCCATGGAAATGCTTTACCATGGATGGGATGGAACATGAAGTGGTGATTATAGCCCCAATTTTCTATTAGTGGGATTACAAGTAGAACACATCACAAACCCCTTTACATATTTAGTTACAATTGATTTCATTTGAGGCCAATAACAAAACCTCTGCAAATGAGACACAGATTTTCCTACCCCAAAATTCCAAGACACAAGAGAAGTGTGACATTCTTGTATTACATGGACTCATTCACTTTTAGGAACACATAGCTTCCCAAGATGATAGAGTAATTTTCCCTACAGACAATAGTTCTCTACCTTGTTACGTGTATCCTCTTGTACTTGATTACCAAATGAAATTGTTGTAGAAAACCCATCCATTTGTAGTGATGATATTGTTGTAGTTTGGTCTGTGCTTGAAGGTACTGTAAGGGATGGTGATCTGTATGTATGATGGTTTCCTTCCCTAACAAGTAGTTATTCCATTTACTTACGATGTTTTCATTTCTTTAATAATCATCAAAACATGAAGTATAATAGCCCAAAAATTTAGTTCAAACATTCGTTTGTAACTTTAATCCTCATATTAATAATAAGATATTTTAGTACCAAAAAATAAAACATGACTATATCCAAAAATAACATTATATCCATGGTGTCCAAAACTTTGTATAATCAAATAAAAATACTTTCCTCAAAAGAAAATAACATTAAAAACCTTAGCTGATGTTAGCAACATTTTGCCTCTTTTCATTGTTGCTTTCTCTTCATCCCTTTTATGATTTGTCCGAACCTTGTGGGTGATTTCATTGATAACATGGAAAAAATCATCTTTGAGGTTGATATGAGAGGATATTTATCCAGAGGAGTCTTTAGAAGACTTGGAGGGATTAGGCACCTCTTTTCCTTTATCTAATTTTGGCTCACATATGGTATTTTTTAATCTCTTTCTTGCTGAGAGGATTGTAATGGCGATACAAAATGATCACCTTGGGAATTTGGGTTGAATGGAGGTGGAGGAGGGGGGAATGGCATAGGCCACCCATTATGATTTGCAATAGTTTGGTGGACGATCTCTTGCAATCCATCATTGGAAGGTGGTTCCTGCAGCATAGAAACAAGAGGGGGAATACACATACCAGAGAAATTCTCATGTGGCTAGAACAGAGGCCTATCATGTCTAAGTTGTAGAATTCACTGGCCAAGTAGATTAAAAAACCAAGCTTGGAAAAGAGGATTTAGTTCATGCAGATCAAATCAAAATGTATTGAAAACTGTGGCCTTCTATGACCTCTTTGCCAATTATTTCCAACATAAATATCCATATCAAAATTTCCAAACCAAAATCATTATCCAATCCTCTTTCAGCTTTTTACTTTAGAAATGATATTCTAGATAACATAACAAGGGATGGATAAAATGTTATTGGGAAGGTGGTGGCCGTATAATGAAACAAAGCAAACAAGAATAATAGTGATTACTGTTCTATTACAAGATTCATTTATTGACTTTAAAATCAAGATTTCCATTATCCAACAACAATGATTTAAATATCCACAAAATTATTTGAGTATGCATTGTTTACAATGCACATTTCTTTCCAAAACTTCCACCAATTTTTTTTTGTGTGTCATAGGACTCTTTTAAACTTCAACATTGTCCATGTAAACAATCCTTTTAACCTACAATATACACAATATGGCAACGTTTTCTTTAAATTGTCCAATATCAATCTCCAAGAAAATGAGAGGGTTATTAAACTATTCAAATTTCATTTTTCCTTTTAAAACCATAGATATTATTTAAACTAGTAAAGTGTTATGCATGAGATTTTTGCCAAAGAAATTTGACTCAGTCAAAACCATAACCAAAATGCCTCAAGTCGACATGATAGGATGAGAAGAAAACAATTGTAAAACCCCTTGAATGTACATCACATATAATTTACATTACAACCCCGAATAAAAGATGCCAAAATAAATTGGGTTTGAAACCCTAGTGCGAACATGCTGAGCATCAAACCCACATCAAATTCAAGTCGATAAAATCTCCTCATGGGTAACCAACAAGCAAACCATGATTGAGTGGGTCGAATCAATCTTCCCATTGGTAAAAAAAACAAAACAAGATTTTGAATTTGGGTTAGTATTCATTTACTTTCCCACCTTATTGGATGGAGAAACAAGTCCTCAAGCGGACCTCTCCATGTATATTTTTAAGATTGGTTGCAATATAAACCAAAAACAACACCTCCCCTTCACAAAATTTTCCACAAACTTCCCAAAGCAGCCACCAAACAAAATACACGGGCGATTATTTCATCAAAGACCGTGGAAATATTCAAACCACATATCTTCTATAGTATGGGTATGAGATGAGGGTACTATTAGCACTTAAAAGCACAACATAAAAAATTTAATCTCTTTTATGTAAGATTTCAACATTTTCTAAATCCTCAAGTATTTTGTGAGCTATCATAGCCTCCAAATTCTCCATTCGGTCTTTACAAGATTTCATCGATCTCTTTTTCCCAGACATTTTGTGATCTCTTTCCTCTCATCTATCTTTCAAAATGACAAATTACTATCAAAATCTACCAAATTATCATGCATTATGTTTTACCATTTTACTGAGGTCTTAAGCCTTTCTATATTTTATGTTTTTTAACCAAAAAAAAAAAAAACAATTCCTTTTTGTTATTAAACATTTTAACAATATAAGGGGTGTGTGCTTGAAAGTGTCCTATTAATCTAGTACCTAAATGATTACCTATCAATAGAGTATCTAGACTTTAGTCTATGAGTCACCACAAAATCCAAAAATCTACAAACCACAAAAGAAATCACCTAGGGATAAGTGCCAAGACACATACAGGAGCCCATGAGGGGCCTTTCTAATGCACTATGTATCAAACAGAGTTAGGAATATTGGTAGATATAAACAACAAAATCACCCTTATCCTCTTGCATGTGGGACTATGCCCATATTCAAATATAAAAAAGAAAACATGTTTTAGGATATTGCCTAACCGTTGTAAGGTGGAGATTCGTTATCACCCAGGTGTCGAAACCATGCATATTTAGAAAAATAAAATGCAATATCAGATAGGTGCACAACTGTTTGTTTTCAAACACCAGAGCATCGACAACATTCATACGAATTGTGAAGGAAATTTGTAGGTGTTGAGTGTGTTTCAAAGACGCAAGAGAAGGTTTTTTCCAGCATCTTTCCAAGACAAACATCTGTCAAACAAAGTGAATAAGCTTCCTTCATCCTTCTATGATGCATTATTTCTACAGAGTTAATGGCTTGATGTTCTTGTTAGTCTTCATATTATTCCTCGTTGTATTTACTTCATTGGGAGAATATTTAGTTGTAGTGGGGAGGAAATCGTTGGTGGTGAGCGGGGAGAGAGACATAGATGGATATCCCCAACACAAAGAGCACTTTCTAAGAGTGGTGGATTCGAGAGATGCAACAGTGTAAGACGACCCCTTGGATTATAACGATTAAAGTCCCTCAAAATATCCATGATGTCGTAGTCATTTCAACAGAGAGATAAATGTTTACATAGAAACACATTTCCCTCCTCCAGACCAAAATATTATATGTTTTGTTCCACCACCTGTCAACTACAAAAATTCTTCTGCCATGGCTTGAAAGCCTCCATAAAATATGGCATAACAATATGCCTCATAACAAGATTGCAGATCGAAAAAGGCATTAGGGATGGATAAATTCAAAAGGAAATTACTTCATTCTTCAAATATTACTCCTAATTTGTTTGAATAGACAAAATGGTGGCCCAGCATCTCCAATTGCCGTGACTCTGTTATATTTTCACAGTTACATGGATTGAAATTAGATCTACTGCAATCAAATATGGGCTAAAAAATGATGCAAAGACCACTACTGCCACTAAAATAGCGAGCTTTCACTGGTTTACCTCTATCTCTATGGCAAAATATTTGTGAATCATATGTTGTAAAAAACGTTTATCTATTGTTGGCTCTGAATGAGTTGCAACTGCATTGATGCCTATTTGTGAGGGAGAGGAGTGCCAGTTGGTACAACCTATTGTCATGTGATGTCATGGCCATATTGTAATAGTTACAACAGGTGAAATATGAGAAAGAATGAATGTGTTATCAGACATATCACTTACATAAAAATCAATACAAATACATGCTTAAGAAGGATCTACTATTGTCACCAGAGAAGGCATTGAAGGATTTTGTTCCAGAAAATGTACAATTTAGCATGGTCAATATTATCTGTTCAAATCGAAATGATATTATTATACAAAGTGATAGACGAGACGCATAATATGCACAGAAGAATGATAGCAATCCTACTACTTGACTTATTACTAGTTAAAAGGAATTCAATAAGACTCTAGAAACAAAGTTTCTCTATATTTTTCTTTGGACAGTTTTTTGTTTGAGATCATTTTGAAGTAACAAGGAGGGAAGTTCCCTATCATAAGGCTTGCTGTTCAAGGAAACGAAAACACATCATGTTAACTTCATAGAGATTGAAGAAGGACAAGTTTTGGTCACTTGAAATTCATCATGTATTCAAAAAATTTACTAGGGTGAATGAATTCATGTGTTATGAATGTTTTAAGCCTACAATGGTTTTATAAATGTTCATATACATTGACTAGAACAATAAGTGAGTACAGGAGATCAAGGAATACTTTGATAATAATGAAGACTAAGTATTTTAAACGAAACCCTAGCTTCATTAGGTTTTGATATTATCTCTTCAACATGATGAAAGAAATAGGTTCTGGTAGTTGGAATAGTTTGATATTGAATAATGACATGTTTTTTAGTCTTGTTCCAGCCTCCAAAATAAATCAAGCATGCAAGAAGGCACAAAAAAAGTACATAGTCAATTTTGTTGTGCAAAACAACAAATTACATGAAACCAATTTTTTTGTGGCATTTAAGTGACTATTTTGACCTCATTTGAACATGTCTCATTGATAAAATCACTCCAATTTTAAAGGCTAATAATACAAATATGAAAAATGGGGCTTTGGTTTTAATTGCAGACTGTTGCAAACTCTTGTTCTGTAAGTTTTGAAGGAGTAAGTAGCTGCCAGGTGTTTGATGGATGCATCCCAGATGTCTAAAGGGTCAGTTATGAGCTGGGAAGCCACTTGCCAAAGGGATAATCGCTCAAAGGGACACTTCATCCTACATAAAAAGGATGTTAGAGACATTTCCAATATTAGCCTAAATTTTAGTTCTTTGTTGTTTTCTGTTATCCACATATTGCCACGCCACTTTGAGGGCACGAGGATCCTATGATAAAGTTTTTATTAGAATTTTAGCACTGTCATTGAAAGAATAAATTATAAAAAGACTATTTGTAAGTCTCATAAGGGGTTATAATTAGGAATAAGGCAGTTCTACCCGAGAGGTTCATTATTGAGGACTAGAGAAAGCTTGTATGGCGTGAAGACTAAAAAGATTGTATTTCTGGATTTTTGACTCTTTAGTGAATGAAATCAGATTTTCCCCTACTCATATCTATCATTTTGTGTATTTGTGCTATAATTTTTTGATTCACTTTGTTCTTGTTTCATGTAATGATTGGAAGAAGCTTGTCTTTCGTTGCATTAATGGTATGAGTTGCAAATACACATTTCATTGTTGTAAATTGGTTGTCATGTATACTTGATGTATGTATGATTTTATAGATTATAGTAACTTATCCATATTAATTTTATCCTATTTGAGCATCTGATTAGTTCTTGTGGAGCAATTTTGTTGGAGTATATTCTTTTTTGTCTCATGAATGCAAGTTTTAACAATCATATAGTTTGATCCACTATTGATAATTCTACTCATTAAAACCCGAATTATATGTTACCAAACTCACTTGATCTACAGTCTAGGGTGACTTTTGGATAGATAACAGTTACAACAGTCACAAAACCTAACTGTTCCTTTTCTTTTACAGAGAAAAACCAATTAAAATTAAATCACAACAAAAGAGTGAAGTTGAACTCGTTCACCATAAGATGTTTTCCAACAGTGATACCAAAATAATACCACCTTTGTTACAATTGCCTTACAACCCAATTTTTTAATAAAAATAGAATGTTGGATAATAATTTTAGTTGAAATACTCAAATTCCAATAGGAAGAAACAAACATCGAATATATCTTACATGGCTAGAATGTCCACAAACAATCCACTATAAACTTAAAAAAATAAAATATTTTGCATGCAAACATTAAGAGCGAATTGTTGTTTTTATTCCTATGAGATATAATAGATAAATTATTACAATGATGAGTGTTCCATATATAGGGAACATATGGTGACCATCCATGAAAAGATGTATCCCTTGAATAATCAATAACTATTTATTATTATCATTTAATTATTATATATAATATATAATAGTCAATAATTATGTTATTAATTATTATTCTAAGAGAATGTCTTCCCAATGTTGTCCAAACATCAACACTCCCTCTCAATGATGGAGACATTTTGCATCATGCCAATCTTGTCTCTGAAGTATACAAACTTCACCCTAGACTCGTGACACTTGTCTTTCAATATTGGGAGACATCTCTCTCCCACCTAAACCGAGGAGAAAATCCTTATGCGACTCTCCCTCTCAGCCAATTAAATCTCTATAAGATCAGGCTCACTCTCGGTTCGCATGTAATAAAATATAACATCTTGAGTCTTTATCAATACTTTTCAAATCACCATGACTAGGACAAAGACCACATCGGGAAATTTCACCACAAGTACACACCTATGAGTGAATGTTATCTTGATGCTAACTGACATGTCGAAAGCACTTCAAGCACCTCGAGTCCATATTATTCCTTTTCATGACCAAGGAAGGACTACGTCTGGGCCCATTTACCACAAGTGCACATTTATGATAAATGCATTATATCTCCCTTGGTTTGCATCCCAATCTAGGAGAAGTTATGCTTGATGTTGAAACATCAAGACTCTCTCTTAGCTAGGGAGGTATCTTTCCATAGTAGTACACAAACTATTGTCCAGAGACATGTAGTCTCTGCTAGTGGTACAAAACCTCCATAGTAGAAAAAAGTTCTTCACACGGTACTCCCATGTGGACTTCTAGAGGCTACACCCTCTAGAAATACTAGTGTCAACTCCCACAATGTGTGACATCAAGGGTAAATTCCCTTGACATGTCTTCATGTTCTCTCCACATGGGACATTGGGATATAAACCCAAATGCATTGATCCCTTCTCAAATAAGTGTCCCACTTATTCCTTCTCAAATAAGTGTCCTCACAGATCAGCTCAACTCAATTCATAGAGGAGTACGATCTGGAGAATTTTTGTCATACATGGCCTTCCCATGTGGACTTATATAGGCTACAGCCTCTAGAAACACTAGGTTCAACTCCCATAGTGTGTAACCTCAAGGGTCAACTCCCTTAACATGTCCTCATGTTCTCTCCACATAAGGCGTGTCCTCATGTGCTCTCCACAAGGGATGTTGGGCTAAAAGCCCAAATGCACTTATCCCTTTTCTGATAAGTGTCATCATAAATAAGCTCAACTCATTGACAGAGGAGTACAATCTGGAGAATGTCTCAGGAAGCTGCAAACATCAACACTCCCTCTGAGTGAGGGAAGCATTCTATGCCACTCCAAGTCTATCACATAAGTACTTTAGAACCATCTATTTCTATCTCTCACTAGCAATCTTCACGTGAGATCCTTTAGATCTCTTGAAAGATGACTCCTCCTCAAAGGTAAGGTCTCTAATCACCTTAATATGTCTCTGACCATGGATGTAGATATGGTATTCCTTTAAATAATCATTGTACCCCACAAATGTACCCTTTCTTCCTTAAAGGTCTAGCTTGGTCCTTTTCTCCTTGGGTACATGAATGTATACTCGACACCCAAATATCGTGAAGTGTCCAACCTGAGGCTTCACTCATGAACTCTGTCCATACTAGACATCTCGTGATTCCCTCGTGGAACACATGCCTAAGTTTCCTCATGGAACCAATGTCTAAGACATATGAAGGTTCCCTCATGGAACCAATGTCTCACAAGACATATTGAGGTTTCCTCATGAAACCAATTTCTCGGTTCATTCATCTGAATGTCTCAGGCATGTCAGGTTGATGTATGTTATTCACACATTCCTGAGGTACCACCAACATCTCCATTATAAGGCTAATTATTTGCACATGCCTGATTTTAGATAAGAAATAGGTGTATGGTAACGGTAAATATGATAAATTGTGAAGCAAGAAATGCAGAGAGAAAGAAAAGAACAGAAAACAGTATATTAGAATATATGAAGAAGATTACAATGAGAAGAGTTAATGAAGATGATACTATGGAAAGGGAAATAGCTCAGCTAAATAGGCTCAAGCAAATCAAGAATAGAAAGTACAGCTGGCCAGGACAGCTGGCAGTGTACAGTTAGCCTGTTGAGGTTACATTATATTTAACACTCTCTCTTAAACTCAACAGTTACAAACATCAGCCCTGATTATGCCTAACTGTTGTCTCTGAAAATCAAAAACCGATTTTCCCAGTGGCTTTGTAAAGATATCAGCAAGCTGATCTCGAGAACCACATAATTGTAGTACAATATCACCATTATTGACTAGCTCACATATGAAATGAAAACGAGTGTCAATGTGTTTGCTTTTCTTGTGAAATACATTATTTTTAGATAAAGCAATTGCTGAAGTATTGTCACAGAAAATAAGAGTTGGATCCTTTTTGTGTATGTGACATATCTTTCAATATTCTTCTCAGCCACATAGCTTGACAGGAAGCTGAGGTAGCAGTGACATACTCTGCCTCTGCAGAAGATATTGAAACAATTGGCTGCTTCTTTGATGCCCATGAGATTAGGTTTGTTCCCAGATGAAAAAAATGTCCAGATGTGTTTTTCCTGTCATCTAGGATGCCTGCAAAATCACTGTCTGTGTAACCAGAAAGTTGATTACTATCAAACTTAGCATACCATAAGCCAAAATTGAGAGTTCTTGCAACATATCTCAGAATTCATTTCGCCATTTTCCAATGAGAATCTTTGGGAGATTCCATGAATCTAGAAACAAGGTTGGCTGCATACATAATGTCAGGCCTAGTTGCTGTAAGATACAACAAACTACCTACTAAACTTTTGTACAGAGTAGAGTCCACTGTAGGACCTTCATCATTCTTGCTCAATTTTGTGCCTAGGGGTATAGGGGTTTGTGCTAGATTGCATCCTTCCATGCGAAATCTTTTGATGATGTCTGCTTCATACTTTTGCTGACAGACAAAAATGCCTTTGGTTGATTGATTAACCTCAATTCCTAAAAAATATTTCATGATGCCAAGATCTGTCATCTCAAACTCAGATTGCATGGCATGTTTAAAATATGTTAACTCAAGATTTCCCATATAGATCATGTCATCAACATATAAACATACAATCAAAATTTTACTGTGCTGATCTGTTTTGGTATAAAGAGTTGGCTCAGTTTGACTTCTGTTGAAACCACTTTTGATCAGATAAGTGTCAATTCTGTTGTACCAAGCTCTTGGAGCTTGCTTTAAGCCATACAAGGCTTTCTTTAACCGATATACTTTGGCTGGGTGCTCT
>SNQJ01S0010352.1:38828-54773 GCA_010110895.2 Picea sitchensis | reverse complement strand
CTGAAAATTCTGATGTTGATTTTGTTGGTGATGTCTTTGACTTTGGAAATTTTGATTTGGATATTATTGTCTGTTACCTCCACTGGAGTGAGGGTTACTGTGATTGCTCCCTCTTCCTTGGTGACCTCTGTTTCTTCCTCTGCCTCTCCCTCTGCTAAAGGAGAATTGAGTTTTGAAAGCATTGGAGATTGACTCATTTATGAGATGTAGTCTGGTCTCATGTGTCACCAGAGAACCAATTAATTCATCTGTTGAAAAACTGGACAGATCCTTGGATTCAAGGATTGTTGTTTCAACCATTTCAAATTTCTTTGGTAAACTTCTGAGAATTTTCTCAACAATTCGTTGATCAGTGATGGTTTCACTAATCAATCTGATCTGGTTCACGATGCCCATGACTCTGGTCATGAACTGATCCACATTTTCGGACTCTGTCATCCTTAGGGTTTCGAATTGCGTTCTCAAGGTCTACAGTTTAATTGTTTTGACCCTATCATTTCCTTGGTAGGAATATTTAAGGATGTCCCAGGCCTGTTTTGAAGTACTAGTGCCTGTGATTTATGAAAATATTGAATCATCCATAGAATTTTGAATCCAAAATTTAGCTTTAATTTCTTTGTTCCTCTGGGTTGCCTGAGCAATTCTCTGCTGATTAGTCATGATGGATAAGTCTGCTGGATCTGGTTTCACATATCCATGATCCACTGGATCCCAACACTCTTGTTCTTGCAAGAAGGATCTCATCTGAAGAGACTAGAACTCATAGTTCTTTCCAAGAAGAATCAGACCCTGTGTTGGTCCTAAATTGCTAGACGTCGCCATTTTTTAAGGAATTCAACAAAACAGAAGAAAAAATCTTACTTACCTGTCTCCTGCGTGTAATTTGCAGTGGTTTCGGAGCTCCGTTAGACGAGACTTTTGAACTCTCCAACTTTCGATTGCCGAAACGCCAATTGTCGATGAGAGCTTATCGGCCTTGAATTGGCCCTTAGTTTCCGATCAATGTGACCACACGCCGAAAGGTTAAATCGCTACGGGCTTTTCCATTTCTTTGTCCTCTTGAATCCCCGATCTCCAATTTACCAATTTCCTGATATGGCTTTTCTCGCCTTAGCCCCTCGTGGCTTTGCCCTAGTCCATGTGACTAGTTCTCAAAAGACCACAGTCATGCCTCTTTTCCTTTTGGGAAATTTCCTGAATGCTTTGATATCCTCCACACGTCCTCCTATGATGGATGATCTTGATCTCTTCTCACGATTTCGAGACTTCAAATGCTCCGGACGTCTCATCTTTAGGATTCGTGATTTTCTGAATCCTGTAATGCCGATGGACTCTCCTATTAGGATTTTTTTTGAAGGCCTGGATCTCTGCCACGCGTCCCCAGATGGACGGCTCAAGTCTGCTTCGGGGGTTTCACCGTGGAGATTCCCGATTCCTCATTTTGTCGAGATGACGTCAGCTAGGCCCCATAATGGAGCTTTCCTCCTTTCGGGATTTTGGACTTCACAATTCTGAAATGCTCGTGCTTCTTGTCCTCAGGATTCACGAAACGCTGAATCACGATATGCCAATGTTTTCTTCGATGTTTTCCACGTGTTCGAACAAATGGACGACCGTGATCTTTTCGATATTACACGATTTGCGATGTCGGGATTTCACGTATCAGGGTTTTGGAGAGCAGTCTCCTTTGATCGTCCAACTCCCGATCCCCGATTTTACGATGGGATAAGATCGATGGCTCATGATCTTTCATGATCCAATGGTCCAGAATAGCTCGTGATCTCGCGATTTGCGAATTCTCACGACAGGCTTCTGACCTTTACACCTTGCGAGTCAGCGAAATGTCGAGATCTCGCCACTTGTTTCTTGATGGACGGTCCAAATGATTTCGGGATTTTGCGACTTCACAAGTTGAAATTTCTCCTGTGCACTTCAGAGGACTAAACCTCGTGCACATTCTCATTGATCCAACTGTTGTCGGTCCTTTGCAAAAGATCTGACGGCTGAAATTCTTTCGCCTTTTCCACGCTCTCCTCGTCCCTTCTGAACTAGATTTCCTCCTTGGATCTGTTCGCAGGACGAATCTTACGGCTGCGATGGCTATTCTTTGCATGTTAGATGCGATCTTTGCTGCATTTGACGAAATTTTCTCCTGTGGAAGATTTTTTTTTTGAATCTTTCAAAGATTTGAAAGAATTTCACGAGTTCTTTGTTCTCTGCTCCAGTCTTTGACAGATTTGAGCGATTTCCGAATGCTTTAAACACTTCTTCTTTCTGCAACTATCTTTCACGAATTTGAACTAATGCTTTGAACACTTCAAGAGTTCCCGCCTCTTGCAGCTCTTCTTCGTGTATCTTTGATGATTCTTGAAAATTGTCCAAGAATCTTTACTGTTTTTTCCTTCTCAGTCTCTGCTTCCTTCTCGTGTTTCTGCTCCTTGAAACTTTCGAGCATAGTATGCTCTGCAACCTTGCGTGAGCTTCTTATGCTGATCTTTTGAGCGTATAAGCGGAAAGCTTCCTCGTGGAAGTTTCTTGCAAGGATCTTTCGAGAGTATGATGGACAACTCTCCAAGCCTTGTGAAAAGTCTGTGTCAAAATCCTCTCAAGATCTGTGTAAGCTCTGCGCTATTTGAGGATCGTGTTGCTCTCCAGCCTGTGTGAAGAGGCTTACTACTGTAGCTCTCCAGCGTGTGTGAAGAGGCTTACTACTGTAGCTCTGATACCATGATAAATTGTGAAGCAAGAAATGCAGAGAGAAAGAAAAAAACAGAAAACAGTATATTAGAATATTTGAAGAAGATTATTACAATGAGAAGAGTTAATGAAGATGATACTATGCAAAGGGAAATAGCTGAGCTAAATAGGCTCAAGCAAATCAAGAATAGAAAGTACAGCTGGCTAGGACAGATGGCAGTGTACAATCAGCCTGTTGAGGTTACATTATATTTAACAAAAGAAGTCACCAGTAACATTTACCTTTGTTGCAAATATAACACTTTGAATGCCAATGAGGCAATTTATGTTTCTCAATTTCTGGTACATCACGAGAAGAAAACCACTGGTCATAACATTCGACCATTGCTCGTTAAATATTTCAATGTCATTGGATGAAACATCACGCTTCTTAATGAGATGATCTCTGATTTCTCTATTTAAAACATTTTTACCTGCATCTCTTATGCGCTTAACATTTAACTCTATAAATACTGGCTCTTCAAATAAGTCTTTCACAAAGACTTTGTAACCAAGACTGCCTTCAGTAGTGTATATAAATTCTTCTGTCTTATTCCCCACCGCATATTCACTTGGTGGTGTATGCTCAATCGCATCTTTAATCTCACGCGACACTTTGGGGGCACTTGTCTAGACTGTCGTAACCTGAATAGTTTTCGGTCTGTCAGATTCTCCTTGCTGTCGCTTGCCTTTTCCATTGTTGGGTGAACTGCCTACGCTCTCACGTAAATCTACCATTGTGTCTGGTGCTGTCCAAGATCGTTAATGCCCCTCAGAATGTGTCTTTTAGTGCACCCAAACGATGTGATGTAAAGGTGAAAAAACGGTTTATGTAAAGCTTTTTAAAGTACCTTCCCATCCTGCAATTCTTTGTTTGTCTCTTGCGCAGTGGAATTTGCATGTATTGCCAAAATCGCAAGTTTTTGTCTGGATTATATAGAATTGTCATCCATGTTGATTGAAGGACACTTGTGTTTAATTTGGGAAGATGTTTCTCCCTGGAATTTCACACTTTTTGGATAAGGTCCGATCTCTGCCTCCATACTCTCATGCTGTTGTTAAATACTATTTTACCACATAGCCTAGAATCGATGTTTCTCTTGTAATGAAATTAGAGGTCGTTATCGTGATGGAGATGGTTGGAGCAACATGTCAATAGAAGAGAATAATTCCAAGAAATTATGTCTCTCACATTTTTCTAGAGCCTAAATTTCTCATTGAATATTACACCAAGTATCTTTGTCACCACATCGTGAACATTCGTTATCCACCGAATTATCAATCCCAGTTCATCACACCAATTTATGAAAGCAACATTTCCAATGTGGGGTCCTCGAAATGAATATACCATTAAATCGGACACGTTAATATCCAGGGTGGCGGCTTAAATATTTCTACTGCACACAACCGTTTTGATGCAAGTTATCTTGTCTCATTTTGATATCATGTTTTTTTCCTTTATATAAGATATATAATATATATTATTATAATGATAAGTGTTCTATATATAGGAAACATATGCTGATTATTTATGAAAAAATGCATTCTTGGAATAATCAATAACTATTTCTTATTATCATTTAATTATTATATATGATATTTAATAATCAATAATTATATTATTAATTATTATTCTAAGAAAATGTTTTCTTGATGTTGTCCAAACATCAACACGAATAAAATCATTTTTTCTGAAACAAAGCTAACAATTCATGAATGGAGAGGTAAGAGCCAACATACATGTAAACAGAATGTGAGAAAGCTAAACAACAAACTATTTTTTCGCCAAAGACCAAGCTCAATTGAGGTGCTACTAAGGAGAGCAACAAAAGCCAATGCGGGGAGAATAGTAAGGGTGGTGGCTTTGAGGTAGGGTAAGAACGAAACACTTTCACAATAAATGCCATCAACCACAACCAAATATGTAGTGCACCCAACTCCCAAAAATCTTGTTCCAACATAACATATCGTCCATCATAAATCCAATATCCATATAACATACCATTTCCAAACTCAAAGTCAAATCAGCCTCTCATATGAATTTCATAGTAATTAAATCCCAATTTAACACTTATCATCAAAACAACATGTCCCACATTCCTTGCTAGTGGAGTATTACACCCAACATAATAATCATTTTGCCCATATATATAAATATACCATAAGTTACATGTCGCTTATAGTTGAAGCAATATATCAAAATCTAGGGGTAGCAAGAGTAAACTGATATGTTTAATGAAATAAACATTTCTTTTCGGTGTCATCTTTTCCACTCAATTCCAATAGATATTAGAAAGGATTAACAGTTATGTTCTAGCATATCCTTAAATGGGGTTCAATCTCTTTCCGAAATTACTAGCCATAAATGAGGATAAGTGAACAAATCCTTTAAAATGTTAAGTGGACAAATCCTTCAAAAATTACTCTACTACAATCGTTCTTCCTCCTTTGGAGCATCTACAAATACTTGGAGATCTACAAATACTTGGAGTTGTGTACATAGAATTCAAGCCTAAGAGAATTCAAACCTAAATATTTTACTATGCAATCTTAAATAAAACATATTTTAAAGATTTATGATATTTGAATATGCAATCTTAATTAAAATATATTTTAAAGATTTATGATATTAGAATATGCAATCTTAAATACAATATATTATAAAAATATTTTGAAATCCAAAAAAATTATATTTGAATTTATATTTTAAAATATTTTGAAATCCAAAAATATATACAAGTGTTTCATAATAAACAAAATCGGATGGGTAGGTTGTCAATTCAATATTGAATATGGATAAAATGAAAAATAAACTTTGAACATAAAATAATTTATAGCAATCGACATAAGTATGTTATCCCGTGTACACTACGAACTAAGACGCTACACATGGTGCATCCTACAATTGCATTCAATATTCCGTCGCCTTCTCCCCTCCCCTTTGCATATTGTATTAATAGACGATCCATGAGAGTACTGTAATGCATGAAATTACTCCAAAAGTACACATCGTTCATATATATAATTATCTCCCAAATCTGCAGTTCCAACAGATCTGCTGGCGGCTGCTCGTCCCGGACTACAACCCAACCCACATTCTCCACCTCCGCCGCCTAACCATGTTCAGTCTTCAACGGAAGTAGCGGCAGCGGGAATGTACCCTGGGAAATCTCGTTGCGGCGACAATGTTCCAACTCCACCCCGGATGTTGCACTGGAAGTGCGATAAAGAATGATGAGACTCTTCCAAAGAATTCGATTCCCTTGTGAAACAAAAACCTTCCGACACCACACATTCTAGGTTTAGGTTTACAGTACATATTTTTATGTTTTTCATGCAAAACGTATTCTCTAGCGCACGTATTCGTAACAGGATTTGAAACTTTTCATTCATATGAATAAACATGAATATATATTTTTATGTTTCTCATGCAAGCATATTCTATAGGAAATCGTATCAAATGAGGCAAAGGTTGAAAAGTGTGTTTGGCTCCATTATACAAATTTCGAAAAAAAATGATCGAAAAATCTGTCTCTCCTGTTTTCTAAATCTGTCTGTCTCTATCATTGACTCACCATTTCAAAATATACCTTCAGATTATAATCACCACAGAAACAATTAAATATAAAACGTTCACTCTTGTTTAATCATTTGAAGAATTATAATATATATATGAAAAAATAAAGTTATATGAAAAGACAGAGAACCATTTGAATTTATTAAGTTGTAAATATTTATTTCCATCATATTATAAAAATGCTATTTAATGAGGTGTATGAGGAATAAGTCATTTTGTTTTTGTTTGATGGATAATATAAAAGATTTATATTTTTTATGAACTATTTACAAATGAATAATTAGTTTGACTGATGTTTATCTTTCTCTTCAATTTAACCACTCACCATGTTTAATTTAAAAAAATAATGTATTTATTTAAAAGTAAACATATGGATACATTTTCCCATGATTATTGTTATCACCTTACCTATGACAACATTGATATTTAATACACTCCACCACAAAAGTAGATGATAAAAAATTATAACTTCTTTAGTAATCTAGATTGTCACTATATTTTCCTTCTAAGTTTAAAAGCCTTTTCCCCATTTATTCATAAGTAAATTTTATTATATAGGACCACTATGTCATTATTGGTACTGAATTGATAGTTTACTTGAGTGTACCTCAAAGGTCACTACACCACAATGAATCATATTTAACATATTATTTTATTTTCCAATGCATCTTTATGATTTTATGTATTAGCTATACTCTTCTTGGTGGCTAGTTGTGTTAAAGTTTCCAATACTATATATACAATATGTGGTGGAGTGAAATATTTGACAACAAAGTAGCAATTTAATGAATGTTGGTGTGTTGTGTATACAAGGATGTTTTTTTATTCATAACAACTAATTGCATGGTTTCATTAGATTCAAAAAACCTATGGGAATAATAAGTTTAGGTGAAACAATGAGTTATAAAACACAAGGACCATTATGATATGAGTTTAGGAAAACTAGTGAGCATAATAAGTTTACATGAAACAATGAGTTATGAAATACAAGCACCATTTTGATATGGATAAATACAACTAGAGTAGCATGTTTTATTTAGAAACACTGTGTCATTATTGGCTTTGAATTCTTCATACAATTATCAAAATACTAGAATAACTCAGGAGTGTGCGAGCACTGTGAATGTTGAATTGCCTCGGAGGGAAACCAATTCAGCTAGTACCTCTAAAGACAAAACAGGTCCTAGTTTTAATCATATCGAACAGAATCACCCCATGGGAAAATCGATTCGTTCGTAGTTTTCCGACCTTCTATAACAACTAGGACTCACTTATGACAGGAAAAAATGGAATTATCCAAAAGTACAATTGTAGAGGCATAAACAAAACATAAAACAAGCCATGCAATCTAACACATGTGCACATGTCATAGCTCATGTTGATTGTTCATTGTTTGCCATGGTGTTGTTTTTTGTTGGTGCCTGGAGAGTCGAATCCAAGACAACCACCGAGTTGTCCGTTGTTGGTGTTTGGAGAGCCATAACCAAGACCACCATTGAGGTCACTCGAAAACTAGGTGTCTGGACTCAGGAGGGTTGAGTTCCTTGCAGAGAGGATAACATTTGCATAATTTGCATCCCTTTCTTGTCCAGAATTTCTAGATGGAACCGTAAGTTGTCTACCTCCCCGCAGACCTCGAACACCAGGTCTTGCAGATTTG
This sequence comes from Picea sitchensis, assembly GCA_010110895.2. Taxonomy (NCBI): domain Eukaryota; kingdom Viridiplantae; phylum Streptophyta; class Pinopsida; order Pinales; family Pinaceae; genus Picea; species Picea sitchensis. Next base: position 46,800 of record SNQJ01S0010352.1, on the reverse strand, counting down.
CAAGGTCGTCTTGAAACTTTACGCATGAGGCACAGTACGAACAAGAATGTGATTGGTCTCGTGGTTTCTCTTGGTGAATGGAGGTGCCATCCTAAGGAGACTGGGTTGGTGGTGGACGAACAGGTAGTGGCTCCGGATCTGAATTCTTAGGTGAATTTGGTGGGACGACCAAGGCGGGTCATGAGGAAGAGGCCAGGTCCAGGGGTCAAACCCAATGAATTCCACAGGAGGTTGAACCACTCGACTTAGTAAGACCATGGCGAGGACAGAGGCGGGAGCCCTCTTTCACTCTAAGAGGACTTGTTAGAGGAGGAAGGCGAAGAAGGCAAAGAGTTGTGCGATGGTGCTCGGGTAGGATGAGGTCGAATGGCTATGCGAGGCCTATTTTGATACCAATCCAAGCCCCTCTTGGATTTCCTCCTAAGCCGAGGCATGAACTGAGTGAAAAGAAGGTATGAAGGGACGAAGAGTTGGTTAACGAAATAGGTGAAAACGAGTGAGGAATTCACATTGAGTGGTGGCTCTCGAGGGAAGAGGAAAAATTGATGGACCAATTGAGGAGAAACATGATATGAATAGTGTTGGAGAGGGAAGACACACACACGAAGAGGTGACCACCATAAAGACTTCTCCATTGATCGGACGAGGAGACAGGGAGGAGCACACTCAAATAATTAATGAAGCTATGTCTAGAGTGAGGTGTGTGCATTTTCATAGTGTGGGAGGAGGGGAGGTGCAAACACAAGTCACGTGGTTAGTACTGCACTGGTAGGCATTGTCCCCTCCACTTGGACACTTGTATCCTACTAACACCCCATCCGGGAGAGAATAACTCCGTTATAAAAATATAGACAATTGAAAACAAATAGGATATGATAATTGTAGAAAACTGTACAAATGTATTTTTGAGAGAGATGTATCATTCATTTTTTATTTTACTTTCAGTTTTTGCACCTTATTTATCTATACCTTAGCCATGTGGTTTTGTATTATCTATAGCTTTCTTCGTGATTAGCGTTATTAAGGTAACCAATGCTATATATACAAATATGGATTGGACTCGATTATTTCAAAACTAAGTATATTTATTGTACTATATTATTTCTTCTATAGTTATTGATAAATCATTGATTTTTCCTCCGTGACATTTGTGTTCAATTTATAAATTCTTAGATCTGATTCATCCTATTATAGATATGATTAGAGTTAAATTAGATCCAAGATTCTAATCCCAAGTAGATAGGTAGAAAGGTTGCTTGTATTTTGTATATAGGAATATTGTTGTGAAGATTGGAGCAAGAGTTTCAGTGTTGCAACAGCCATGAGATACAGAGGAAATCCTCAAGAAATGTATGTAAATATTCACCACTTCTTAGGATAATGATGAATATATGTGTTTGAATCGAGATCTAGGAAAACTATAAGAAGTCTAGCCCTCTTTATATCAAGGGCATATCCTAGGGAGATCTTTCTATCCAACCAGTGATATCCGCTTGATATTTAATCTCATAACAGTCGGTACAAGTTGTAGTTGTGCTCTATCAACAATACATTTAATAACAACTAGTACTATAAATTTTTATATATAAATACACATATCAAACAAGTTTGTTACCGTTTATGTCTAATGATGGAATATTGGAAAGATGTCATAATGTTGTAATGCCAACAATGCCCTCTGGTACCTATGGAAGTTGTTGATGTTGGTGTTGATATATGATTGTGTTATCAAGTTAGGGAATTATTGCTTCATGTGATTATGTAAAGACATGAGATGACATGCATGGTTTTGTATACATGAGTAATAAATTCAATAATTCATGATGTACAAATTATCTAATAAATTTTTGCCTAAACATGGGATGACAAAGTTATAATATAAAGGGTAGGTCACATGGAGATTTCTTATTGTTTAATGATATGATGATTTGCTAATGGGTATTGAGCTATGACATGGATAATTGTTTACAAAAATGAAATGATACAAAAAACCTAATATCATAACCAATGTTTCCATTTAACTACATAACATGTTAAGGTATATTTTCCATGGGATTCACACACTCTCTTCTAGGTTTATTCATGTATATTTTCATCATTTTTACATGGAAAAGAACAAAAAAGAAAATGGATGGCCCAAGGCTATAATATTATTGGATATGAGTCAATAGAACATCTATAATATTATTGGATATGAGTCAATAGAACATCTAGGAAGACATTTATAGGAAATACTTCAAGTTTCATCATCCTTCCTTTTCCTAATAGTTGTTCATTGAAATGTTTTTTTTTATTTAGAGATGCATATTTGTATTTTTTTTAAGTATTTTTTGAGAATCATGTTGGAACTTTCATTGAGGATTTTATAAGATAGTTATGGCTTCTACTGGAACAATTTGTATTTGGTTTTATTAGGTTTATTTTAGATTGTATATGGGATTATGATATGAATTTTTAAGACTTTATAAGTTCTACAAAATGTAGGTGTCCCTCCATCATTCACAATCTTGGGAATTGGAGACTAGACCTACTTTGAATAGATTCTAAGAAAAAAATATGGAACTGGAAGCTTTGCATCATAATACAAAGATACAAAATTTTCATCATTATCATCATAATCATCAGTCATGAACATCAAATAAACAAACACTACAATTCATAAAACACATGCCAAGAAGTGTTTGTGTGTGTATTCAAAATCATCTCAACTATACATTTTTTTTTAAAATGGCACATCATGCCCAATATACAAAATGACAGCAAGTTCCCAAACATGGAAAAGTCACATGTGGTTCCCTAGATACAAAATGACACTCATTAACCACTCCCACACTCAAACCTATCAGGTGCATATAAATACTCAATGTTTCTTATCTTACTCGAGGTAGAACCTCTAGTTGTTTTGCACCTAGACATAGTTTGTCACTCTAGAGAATAGATAAAGAAACAAAATCCTTTTAATTATTTTCAGAATGATTTAAGATACTTACAAAATGATATGTTTTGATTAAGGTAATAAAATGCACCACTGATGATACCGAGAAGAGGGTGTTAACCTCCTCTAGGACCCTCATCTCTTAGCGATCCACAGTTACAAGGATCAAAACATTAAATTTAAACAAACATGCAAAAAAACATTTCCATTAATGACACATAAAAATTTATGAAAAAATAATCTTACTGTAAATAAGTATGGCAATGGTGGAGAGTTGTTAGTAGGTGTATCACTTGTTTGTACAACCTTCTCTTTGAAAATATCTCTAGTGGAAGCCTCAATGGATGGCATAGTCCGGTCTACAACATAAACAACTAATGAGTTGTGTACAGGTGAAGCGACTGTGGATGTATCGGATGGAAAAGATGGTGGGGGTACATTACAGATGGATCCAATGGAAAAAGGTAGTGGGGTGGATGACATATGGGTGAAACTAATTTGGATGGATGGGATGATAATGATGGTGGTGGTGGGAAGTGATAAATCCGCATGGGTTGTGAGAGGGATGGTAAAACCATTGAGGTGATAAGAGGTATCTCAATAGATGGGGTAGTGTAGCAAATGACTAGACTAGCCCTATAAATAGGAACAAAAAGCAGGTGGAATGTTGGTAGCAGTGGTTAATGAAAGGGTGGTGGTACATGAGACCTAATAGTGGATAAAGAAACATGGATATATATTTATGATATTTTTATGAGTACAACAATGTAAATCCAAAACAATATAACATATTTCACATTTAATAAAGATTTAACTCAATATATGATAGCCTTGAAGGGGTGACTTGCCGATCCTAGATGCACATACTTCATCACCATATAGTACCCCAACCTGTAGAAACACAAAAAAATTATATTGGAGGATGGTAGTGAAAAATGAGATCACCATGGTGAATATTCAAAGGTGACACATACATGTGTTTATAGTACACGAATGAGTATCCTTCCTCTACTACTGCATTAGTAGTGAAAACTAGCAATGATGCATTTATGGACATAGCAGGTCTACTATCGAAGCATAGAAACTGTAAAGTTCATCATATAATAATATATACAAAAAATATAAAGAAAACTGTATATATATTAAATGAAGAACATAAAGATAGTGAAGATACCAACCTCCTCCATGAAACTCTTATGTCCACTGGCCTCTATCGATCCACAAAAAACGTCTGCAACTCAAGAATCTATGAGGGTCAGATGAATTTTTACTCTATCCATCTTCCCTCTTCTAGCTACACTCTTTCATAGGGATTGACCGTCTATCTCCTCTAAAGAGTTTATTTATAGGTAGCTCTTTCTGATATAGTGCTACACAACTACCATGTTGAGCAAGGCGGCTAGTCAAGGATGATATCGATAATTGTATCTGCAAGATGATTTCTATGAAGAGAGGATGTTGAGGAGGGGGTTATAAATTTTCCTAGAAGGATGAGGACCTAGGACCGGGTCACCCATGACCCACCCCGTTTGATTTACCAATGTCAAAGTAGTTGACATGGTGACCTAATATAAAATGTGACCATAATTTCCTAAGTAAATATAAAGCCACCTCCCTATTATTGTAGGGAGGTTTGTCAAACACCATAAATCACCTCTCTATCCAATTATCCTTAAATTGTTGATGGATGTTTCAATCGATAAAAGTGCATCTATTTCTGGCTGATAGATGTAGTCTCCTTCTAGGATCAATGAAGAGTAACATCAATTCTTGTTTTGTAATGTTCAAGCTTCTCACTTGGTTTTATATATGTCTTCTATGTCATACTCGAACATCCTATCCCTATAAAAAAAAATATTTCTTAATTGCACTTGCACATTTGCAATGGAGAATACAATGGTGTTTAATGAAGTAGCTAATGACAATAAGGTTAGGTTTATAGTACTACTTCCACAATAAATCTAAGACACTTCAACCCTCATCAATTTTCATGGTTTGGGTTTGGTGTATATCACTATGATTATGTTGCATTTTGGTTGTCTCTAAATTCCATGTTAATTACTTTTCTAAAATTTCATAATAAAATTTATATAAATTAGATTTGTTCCTAAAATTAATTAAAAAAATTAAAAAAAATTAAATTAAATATTTTAGAAAATTAAAAAAAACACCAAATTACATTATAAACAAATACATGAAATCCTTGAGGATCTTCTCATTCATTAGAAAATATCACAGAACTCACACACACAAAGAGACACGAAGAACATACAAAACAACTTGTCTATTTCATTAGAGGCATGATTATTTATATAGTGGTGAGATGAACTCCACCGTTGATTAGTTTCAATATCAATGGCTGAAATTTCTTCTTCCAGATGTTTCTAGTTCTTTCAAGAGTTTACCGAAGTCGGTGCAGTCAGTGCATTTATTGCAAGCTTATCTCTATCAACTGTTGGACTGGTTGTTTAATTAATTTCTAACACTCCCCCTTAATTAAACAACCTTTACAACACCTATCTTATCTCTACATATTACAAACGTAGCATTCCCAAGAGGCTTTGTAAATATATCTGCAACATTATCACTTGTGTTGCAATACAATACATCAATTTCATTTGACTGTATTTTTTCTCTTACAAAATGATAGTGTGTCTCAATATGCTTTGACCTAGCATGATACATTGGGTTGTTTTCTAGTTTGATGGAACTTTGGTTGTCACATTGGATGATTGTTGGTACTTTTTGTTTTTCTCCAACATCTTCAAGTATCCTCCTTAGCCAAATTGTTTCACAGGTGGCAGTGCATAATGCTTTGTACTCAGCTTCAATGGATGACAAAGAAACAGTTGGTTGTTTCTTACTGCTCTAGGACACGATCCTTGATCCAATACTGAATGCATATCCTGTAGTAGATTTCCTATCATCTGGATCTCCTGCCCAATCAAAATCTGAGAAACCTGTCAACTCAACATCAAAATCATTAGTATACTCAACACCAAAATCAATAGTCCCTTTCAAATATTGAAGGACTCTCTTTGCATCTTTCCAATGATACTCATGAGGCTTAGCCATAAATTGGCTAAGAATGCGAACTGAATATGCAATATCTGGCCTGGTTGTGGTGAGATAATTTACACTTCCCACCAATTGTCGATACAAAGTACCATCCACATCTTTTGAGTCATCATTATTGCTGAGCTTAACATTTTGTTCTAATGGAGTAGATATTGGCTTACATGTGTTCATATTAAACCTCGTGAGTACCTCGGTTGTATATTTGATTTGTGTGATTAAGGTCTTACCATTTTCTCTCCATCAAGACCTAAACAATAGTGTAAATGTCCAAGATACCTCATTTCGAACTGTTGTGACAACTTTATTTTGATCTCTTCAATCATCCCAGTAGCACTTCCTGCTATGATAATATCATCTACATATAGTGAAATCAAAGCAATTTGATGATTTCTATCTTTCTTGATATACAGGTTTGGATCACTTTTACTTTTAAGTCCTCGGTTTGGATCAATTTTCTCATACCAAGTCCTAGGTGTATGTTTAAGTCCATATAAATCTTTCTTCAACTTGCATACAAGATGTTCTTTTCCATTCTTTACAAACCCCTCTAGTTGAACAAGATAAACCTCTTCTTTTAATTCTCCATTCAAAAATGTTGACTTGACATCTAATTGATGCAACTGTCAATTGTTCTTGGTAGCTAATGCAATCATTAATCTAATAGTATTCATTTTTTCTACAGGAGCAAAAGTGTCTTCATAATCTATCCCTTATTTTTTTGAATAACCTTTGGCAACCAATCTAGCTTTGTATTTGTCTATACTACCATCAACATTAAATTCATATTTGAACAACCATTTTGATCCTACGGAGGTTTTGTTCTCAAGCAATTCTATCAATTCCCATGTTTCATTTTTAATTATAGAGTCATATTCTTCCTTCATGGCATCCATCCATTCTTTGTGGTCTTTAGCTTGCTCATAATTCAAAGGTTCTACCACATTCATAGCTTGAGTTATTAAGGCATAGTCTCTATACCTAACCAGGGTCTTAGATTGTCTTATTGTCCTCCTTAGTTCTTCACTTCTTTGTGGAGTTCCTTTACCTTTTCTAGGCATGCTCTGGCTACTTGTAGAATCTATGATGCTTGGAGCTTCTCCTTGGACTTATTCTTCTTTTTCATTATCATTTTCCTCATTTTCTTTAGGTAGATTCCACACATCATAATCATATGTTTTTTGTACTTCATCTGCATTTTCATGAAACAACACATCTCTACTTGCAAACACCTTATGATTGTTAGGATCAAACATCTTATAGGCTTTATATTATGTACAATAACCAATAAATATGCATTTGATTGCCTTTGCATCAAGCTTTCTTCTATCTTCTTTTGGAATGTGAGAAAATGCTTTACTCCCAAATATTCTCAAGTGACTCACTTCTAGTTTATATCCATAAAAATCTTCAAAAGGTGTTTTTTTCTCTAAAATTTTTGTAAGACTCCTATTCTTTAGATATACAACAATACTAATTGCTTCAACCCAAAAACCATTAGAAATATTTTCACCTTTTATCATACTGTGAGCACATTCAACCAAGGTTCTATATTTCCTTTCTGCTCCTCCATTTTGTTGAGGAGTATGTGGCACTGTAAATTGTTGTTGAATCCCATTATTTTTGCAATATCTGATGAATGCCCCTAATGTATACTCCCCTCCTTGATCTGACCTAAGAATCTTGATGCTCTTTCCTGTTTTCTTTTCAACCATATTCTTGAATTCTTTAAAATATTCAAAGACATCACTCTTCTTTCTCATAAAATATACCCAAGTGTATCTATTTCTATCATCAATAAAGATAAGGAAATAATATGCTCCTCCAAGAGATCTAGTTTGCATGGGTCCACAAACATCAGTATGCACTAGTTCAAGAATTTCTCGCTTTCTTTTGTCTATGTTCATAGGAAACTCTTCTCTATGTTGTTTTCCTAATGCACATCCTTCACATTCAACATGT
>SNQJ01S0010352.1:12002-23285 GCA_010110895.2 Picea sitchensis | reverse complement strand
TCAAAACGTGTTGGTTTTTTGGCTCAACTTAACAAAGGTTCCGGCTCAAGTTAAGCATAATATTCAACATATTGTTTCTAGGTTCCTTTGGAAGGGAGCTAGGAAGAGTTCAAGATTTCATTTAGTATGTTGGGATATGATTTCTAGGGAAACATTCTTGGGTGGTTGGGGTTTTCGGAACATACATTAGTTTTCCCAAGCATTGGAAGTTTAATCACTATGGTGGGGTGTGTTTGGCTCAGGATCATGGAGTAAAGTGATGGTTAAAAAGTATTTAAAGGGAAAGTATGTGATGTATAGCTACGTGTTGAGAGATATAAATTTAAGTCACCTTCAAACTTTTTGAGGAATTTCATGGATACAATGCCCCTGTTGAAAAAATGACTAGCATGGTTAGTGGGAATGGAGCTCGGCTTATGATTGGGCAAGATCCCTTTATGGGAAGTGCATCCTCCTATAATTTATCGACTACTCTAATTAAACTTTTAAAGGTTCTATAGGTATACTCTCTATATCATATTGGACAAACCTCTTTGTTAAATGCATTGGGTTCCAGAATTGGTTATCCTCTGAAGATCTCAATCTACAAGGTGAACTAGCCATGGAATGGAATGCTTTCTTGTTGGTGTTGAGATGTAGTGGGGTTACACTTAACAACGAGTAGAATTATATTGTTTGGACTTGTACATAATATAAGTGAGTTGTGACTGTGAAGTTTGTGTATGAATCTCTAGTCAAAAAAAATGTGGCGGTGGATTAAGAGTGGTGGCAGAGAGCCTTAGGGAAATTGCAGGATCCAGTCAAAATTATTCTTTTTTCTTGGTTATTTGTTCCTGATTGTATCCTCACCGGGTAGTACTATAGGATTAGGGGTGGACTTGGGCCTTCAATTTGCGTTTTATGTTTAAACTACAAAGAGACTATGAAGCATTTGTTTGTGCACTATGAGGTTACTTAGTGTATTTGGAAGGAGGTTTGTGCTCAGTTAAGGGTCAATGAATACTGGGATTTAGAAAACTTGAATGAACATTTTCAATCTCTCTTTTTGACCTTTTTGATGAAGAAGTTGGTTCCTCTCTTTGTTCTATGGGGTATTTGGCGTTACAGGAACAAGATTTTGTTTGAGATTTTTTTCAGAAATGAATTTGGTTTATGTTCCACAATTGTGTTGGCAATTAAGGAGATTCCTTGTGCTACTAGGGGTGATAATATTAGTTTTATTATGAAACTTGTTTATTTTCCTGAGAGGCCTATAGGAGTTTTTGTTGGAGCTAATGGTGGTGGTGAGTGTGGTGTTGGAATTGTTTTAAAACCAAGTGGGATCCATTTCTATAGACCACAACTTGTTGTTGGTTCAGGTTCTAATATTAAAGAAGATTGTTTTGGATTGTGGGGTCTCTTAAAATTTACGTTGATATGCAATATTTAAGAATTAATGGTGGTGGGATATTCCAAGGTTGTATTGGACTGGTTTGTTGGAAAGTCACAATTGAATTCTCTAAACTTACAACTTTGGATGAAGAATATTATATATCTCAAGCATAATTTTAGTTGGTTAAAGTGATTTCATTTTCATAGACAGTTCAACTCAATGGAATATTCTTTGTCAAATAAAGATCTAGGAAAGCAACTCGGTTGGTTCTTGTTTGAAGAAGTCATTGAAGACTCTGTGATCAGCTATGGTTATTTGTTCATTTTTTGAAGTATTTTGACATCCGATTTCCTATTGTAGTTCCTTTTGTATCGAGAATGATTTTGGTGTATTGAAATAACATACTTTAGTGTATGAAATAATGGTATGGTCCTATTATGTCAAATGATGTAAAATCTCATGTTTTTCAGGATTAGGAACTTTAGATGATAGGAAAAAAAAAATCTTTGTTAGGACGATGTATGGTTGATAGTTGTATTCATGTCTTATGACTCCTTATGTCTCTTTATGTACTAGAAAGTTTCTTTTGATTCAATATGAATAGCATTGAAACTATTTTTTTATGTTGGAATATATATATATATATTTATAAATTAACATGAAAAGTATGTATAAAATAAATAAATTTTTAAAAATCATATAGAGAAAACTTGAACTAGCATGGTTCAAATAGAGTTTTATAGGGAGTATGCCCATGTTTGGGAGGGATCCATCCCATCTCCCATGAACCAAAAAGGATCCAGAGAAGGATAAGAAAAACTAATAACTCACAGAGGTAACTCAGAACGCTCATAATGGCTTTAGTAGACAAGGAAAGGGAAAAAATTGAGATTTCCCAAAACTTAGTTAAAATGACATGTTCAGGAAGAGCCCATCACAAGCTTTCTAACAACGCAAATGCCTTGTGAAATAGAGCTTGTATGAAAAAGATATAAGCGGTCAAAGTTTAGGTCAAACTTTGTCAAAAGTCAAAGGTCAAGGTGACATGTGTCACCACTGCAAGGGTGAAATGTGTCACCATTGCAAGGGTGAAACGTGGCATGTACATATAGGGAGATGTGTCACGTCCATGCAAGGTGATGTGGAATGATGTTATAGGTCTACATGGCAGATTCTTCGGTTGACACATGGAAAAGGACAACCAATGAGAGGTTTCTACATGGCAACCCCCCATTGGCCTCTTACGGTCTAGTTCATTAAAAAATATTGGAGCCGACAGGAGTTGAAATCCTAACCTCTTACCCCAAAGGACTTACAACCTCTGCGCTAGCCAACATACCACTATGTGTTCCTTATTTGTAATATGGCACACATTTTTTTTATGTTTGGTAATGTTTCATATGGGTGGAGGAAATGGGATAGGCACTCAGCCCAACCCTTAGTTCTATGTTAACCCACGTGACCACGTTTCAAACATATGCCATATATGGAATATCTGCCACTCTAGCAAGAATATCCATTGATTTAATAGCCATTCTGCCAATTTAAACCACCACTATATTTAGCACACGTGCCAATTTTTGTTATAAGTGTGTATTAAAAAGGGGAGTCCATGGAATTTGATCCCGAGACCTCCGCTAACCAAATTTCTTAATATAGCATCTGCAACCAATGTGCCAACAACTTAACTTATTACATAACTGCCTAAATTTTTGTACAAGAAGGGGCCTCCACCAATGTATGGGACGAAGGAGAGACCACGATGCAAATTTTGAGACTCGGCATGGATTTCGAGAAATCCCAATAATTTATTACAGGAGTAGGGCATGGAAACCGAGGTAGGGGTGTCTCTTGGGCCTGGAAGTGTCATACTCAGATGAAGGTGTGGAGATAGTCATTTTTAACTAATTCAACGCCACAAACACATTCATGATGTTAGTTTTTTTATCTAGGAAAATCTTTTGTATCTTAACTCCAGAATGAGCTATACTTATTTATTTTGCCCAATTCTTTTGTGGAGTTAATAAAAAGACCTACCCATTTGAGAGCAGGACCCAAAGATGTAGTCCACCAGGGATGAACTCCGTTGTCAAGTTCTTTTTGTTCATATTGCATGCTTATGTCTCTTTCCTTTTGAGGTTTTCCTTCTTTATGGTGTACTTTTTTTTTCTCATTTAATACAATTCTTTAATAAGCCACCTGGCGAAAACATCCCAGATCATCCTGGTATCAGAGTAGTCATATTTGACTTGAATTGTTGAGTATGGATTCTTATAAGGGACAAGCATGATGAATAGAAGAGAAACCTTCACACAGTATTTTATCGCATGTCAGAAATGGTTGAACGAATGTATGTAGATTACGAGAAGAGGATGAAGAAGAAAGGGAAGAAAAAGGAATCACATGCAGATGATGATGCTTCGACAAAACAAGGGGATGGAGCACACCCTCCTGAGCCTCCATCTTCACCTTCAAGTTCTAGTTCTTCTTCCCTTAAGAATTCTCATCACTCTCAGCATTCTAGCCATGAAGTTGCTTTTAATAAACCATTACTAAAGATTGATGTAAAGTTTGCATTACCTATGTTTAATGGAGATGCTAATATGGAATAAAAACTAGATAATTGGATTCGACATGTTGAAGTATATTGTCGTGTTCACCATATTGATGAAGGGGAAGTTAAATTGCAACTGAATTCTCTTCAGTTGGAAGGCATCGCTCTCATATGGTGGGAGAGAAAGATAAATGACATAAGTAAGTGTGGTAATATTCTTTCCTCACAATCGAAATTTAAAACAAATATAAGGAAGCAATTCTATCCATTAGGGTATTTACATAAATAAATGATGGAATGGAAAACTTTGAGGCAGAGTAAAGGTCAGAATATACAAAGTTTCACAGAAGTACTTAGGAAGAAAGATGTAGCATTAAACATTCCTTTAGATTACTATGAAACTTTAATGAAGTATATTAGCACACTTCACAGTTATATTCATCATACTTTCCTCTTTTTTAACCGCACTAGTCTTGACGAAGTTTGTGTGCAAGACACTCACCTTGAGAACAGGGGGAAACATGTTCAAGAAGATCCCACAAAGAAACCTTCCAATTTCCCACAAAATACTTTGAAGAAGTTTAAAAGGAAGGACAAGAAGACCGATACAGTAACAAGAGAAGGAGTAAAATCATCTTACACTCGTTGCAAGAAGAGTGGCCATGATGAAGAACACTGTTGGAAACTTCATCCAGAAAAGAGACCGAAACAATTTGGTGGAAAGGGGAAGAAAAATACCATTGCTACAGTGCAAGAAAATATTGGCTCTGAATTAGGAGATGAAGGAAATATCATAGTGGATGGAGTACATGGTAAATATTCTCTTCATGCTAGCTCTATTTCCAATAATGAATCTCAGATTGATGAATGAAAGAGGAATGAATTATTTCATATACGAATTGTATCTAAACATACTATGATAGATATATTATTTGATCCAAGTTCCCAAGTAAAATTAATATCTGAAGCACTTGTCAAGAAGATGTGTCTTGTAACAAAACTACATCCAAAGCCATATCCTCTTGGTTGGGTATGTGATCAAGCAAAACTTAATGTTACCAAACAATGTAGGATTATATTTGATATTTCTTCAAAGTTGATTGATGAAGTGGATTTGGATGTTGTACCACTTGATATATGTGCCATAGTTTTGGGGAGTCCTTATCTTTATGATAAAAAAAAAGTCTTCTTTCATCATGAGAACAAATACCACTTTAGTAAGGGGGAACTGGAATATATTGTTAGATCTCACAACATGAGGGTAAATAAAACACATGTTAGTGTAGGACAAATGAAAAGGCTCATAACTACTAATAAGATATATGTACTCATGGTCGTCAAAGAGAAAGATGTCAGGGCATCCGACGCTTTCCAAGGGTGTGATCCATCTCATAAAAAGGAATTAATTGATATTGTTTCTAGGTATGATGATATTTTTTAGGAACTAGATGGATTACCTCCTAAGAGGGAAATCCAACATGAGATACATCTCTAGCAAGATTATCCTCTTCCTAATGTGGGCATGTACATGATGTTAGTTGTGGAGATGAAAAATATCGAGAAGCATGTACATGGCTTATTGGATCAAGGGGTCATCAGGATTAGTCCATCTCCTTGTGGTTCTTCGATCTTGATGGTTCCAAAGAAATATAGAACATGGATAATGTTGTTGATTACCAGGCTTGGAATAAAATCACAGTGAAAAATCAATACCCTCTTCTTCACATAGATGATTCACTTGATCAGTTGAGGAATGTTGTTTATTTTGCTAAGTTGGATTTGCTCAATGGATATCATCAAACTAGGGTCACATAACAAGATGCATGGATGGCTGACTTTAAAACCAAACAAGGATTGTTTGAGTGGTTAGTCATATCATTTGGGATTTGTAATGCTCCGACAAAATTTCATGCATGTGATGAATCATGTATTCAGGCCTTTCCTGGATGAATTTGTGATTATGTATTTAGATGACATTCTTGTTTTTAGAAGGATGTGGGATGAACATGTAAGGCATGTAAAGTAGGTATTGGATACTTTTCAAACGAAAAAGTTGTATGTGAAAATGTCAAAATGTGAATTTGGCAAGACTGCACTTGTATATTTATGTCATATTGTAGGAGGACAATTGAAGATTGATCCTTCCAAAATTGAAGTAATTGTAAAATGGCCTAAGACAAAGAGTGTAACTGAAGCCCGAAGCTTCTCAGGTGCAGTCTAGTATTGGAAAAGATTGTTTCCCAACTTTTCCTTAGTAGAAACTCTTTTTCATTCTTTAACCAATGTGAAGGACACTTTTCACTATGAAGGAAAGAAACAAATTTTTTTTGATACTTTGAAGGAGAAGATCATTACCGCACCAGTATTAGCAATGCCAAATCTTCATCAGTCATGTGAGATCGAGAAACATGACAACATATATTCCATGGGTTCAATATTGATGCAATATTGTAAGCCTATTTGTTATCACTCTGAAACTTTTAACCAAGTTGTTCTTAACTATTCTACATATGATAAAGAGTTATATGTGTTAGTTCAAATCGTAAGTAAATGGAAGAACTAATTGTTAGGGAAGGAAACCATCATACATACAGATCACCATCCCTTACAGTACCTTCAAGCACAGACTAAACTACAACAATCTCATCACTACATATGGATGGGTTTTCTACAACAATTTCATTTGGTAATCAAGTACAAGAGGGTACATGTAACAAGGTAGAGAACTATTGTCTGTAGGAAAAATTAGTCTATCATATTGGGAAGCTATGTATTCCTACAAGTGAATGAGTCCATGTAATACAAGAATCTCACACTTCTCTTGTGTCTGGGAATCTTGGGGTAGGAAAATCTATGTCTCATTTGCAGAGGTTTTGTTATTGGCCTCAAATGAATGAAATTGTAACTAAATATGTGAAGGGGTGTGTCATGTGTTCTACTTGTAATCCCACTAATAGAAAATTGGGGCTGTAATCACCACTTCATGTTCCATCCCATCCATGGTAAAGCATTTCCATGGATTTTGTACAGGGTTTACCAATGACCAAAGTGGGTCATGATTATTTGTATGTCGTAGTGGATAGGTTCAACAAGATGTGTATCTTGATTCCATGTAAAAATAATATCACTAATGAGAAGACTCCTAATCTAGTTTTTTCATTATGTTTGGGTTCAATTTGAGTTACCCACATCCATTGTCTCTGATCAAGATATTCGATTCCTTGGGGATTTTTGGACTAGCTTGTGGAGAATGATGGACACCAAATTGAAGAGGAGCATTTCTTTTCATCCACAAACCAATGGACAAAATGAGGTGGTAAACATAACAATGGTAATTTTTCTTTGAGGCTACAACAACAAGCATCCTAATTTATGGGATGAACATATACCCTATTTACAACATGCTTATAACCGATATTTACATTCATCCACTCATATTTCACCTTTTGAGACATGTTTTGGGTAATACCAAAGGTTCCTTTGTACTTGATGTATGGGATAGATGTCGATGTGGATGAATAACGAACAAAGAATAGAGCCCACAAGTTCATTTAGAGGATCCAACAGATACGCCAGGTAGTCAGGGAACAATTGGAGAAGATTCAATCAAAATATAAATATCGACATGAAAAGAACATGGTTAATCATCAGTTCCAGTTTGGAGACCAGGTATGGCTTCACATCAGCAAGGGATGATTGAAGGGTGAAGGAAAGAAACTCAAGCCTATTTGATATGGACCCTTGACTATCTTGGAGAAAATCAACACTAATTCTTTTCATTTAGATATTCCACCTTATATGAAGATTTATTCAGTTGTGAATGTAGATAAATTGAAACTTTTTGGGCCTCCCATGATCATGGATTAGGATGAGGAAGTTTCAATACCTTCATTTGATGAGTTTTCACCTAAGTACTTGGATGAGTTACAGGAATATATCATCATGGATAGAACGAATAGGACTTCACGCATGGGTGATGTTGATCATTTTCGAGTAGTCTTAAAGGGCACATGTCTAAGCAAGTCAAAGTGGATTGAGAAGGACAAAGTGAAGTGACTCTTCCCTCACTTACCATTTGATTCATGAAATCTTTTGGTGGTCCAAAAAGATCTCAGTAGGAAGGCGCGATGAAAAAAGGATCCATAGAAGGCTAAGAACAACTAAGAACTCATAGAGGCAACTTAGAACACTCAAAGTGGCTTTAGCAGATAGATAAAGGGAAAAAAATCAAATTTCCCAAAACTAAGTTAAAATGGCATGGTCATGAAGCGTGCGTGGCAAGCTTTCTAACGATGCAAACGAATTGTCAAACCGAACTCGTATGAAAAATATATAAGCGGTCAAAGTTAAAGTCAAACTTGGTCAAAAGTCAAAGGTCAAGGTGACATGTGTCACCATTGCAAGGGTGACACGTGGCATGCTCATCCAGGTAGATGTCACATGTCCATACAGGGTGATGTGGAACAATGTTATAGGTCTACATGGAAGATTCTTCAGTTGACATGTGGCACGGGACAACCAATGAGAGGTTTCCACTTGGAAACCCCCCATTGGCCTCTTACAATGTAGTTCATTACAAAATATTGGAGCTGAGAGGACTTGAAATCCTAACCTTCTATCCCAAAGGACTTACAACCTCAGCACTAGCCCACATACCACTATGTGTTCCTTATTTTTAATATGGCACACATTTTATTTATGTTTGGTAATGTTTCATATGTGCAGAGGAAAAGGGATAGGCCCTCCGCCCAACCCTTGAGTCTATGTTAACCCATGTGACTATGTTTCAAACACATGCCATATATGGCATATCCACCACTCTAGCGAGAATATTCATCGATTTGATAGCCATTCCGCGAGTTTAATCCTCCGCTATATTTAGTGCATGCGCCAACCTTTTTTATAACTGTGTATTAAGAAGGGGATTCCATGGGATTCAATCCCGGGACATCTGCTAACAAAAGTTCTTAATATAGAATCTAAAACCAATACGCCAACCACTTCAATTATTACGTAACCGCCTAAATATTTGTATAAGAGGGTGCCTCCGCTAGTGTACGGGATAGAGGAGAGACTAGGACATGGATTTTGAGACTGGGCATGGATTTTGAGATAGTCGAGTCATTTATTGCCAGAGGAGGGCATGAAAACCGAGGGGTGTCTCTTGGGACTGAAAGTGTCAGACTCAGATTGAGGCATGGAGACTGTCAATTTTAGCTAATTCAATGCCACGAACGGAGTGGTGATGTTATATTTATGATCTGAGTAAATATTTTGTAGATTAACTTCAGAATGAGGTATACTTGTGTATTTTTCCTTTCTTTTGTGGAGTTAATAAAAAGACCTGCCCATTTGAGAGCAGGACCCAGAGACGTAGTCCACTAGGGATGAACTCCATTATCAAGTTCTTTGTGTTCATATTTCATGCGTATGTCTCTTTCCTTTTGAGCTTTTCCTTCTTTATGGTGTACTTTTGTTTATTCTCATTTAATACAAGTCTTTAATAAGTCACCTGACAAAAAGATTCTATATCATCCCAAGAATGGACATACTCTCCATCGGTCTCATGGCCAAAATATCCTAGCACCATGGTGACTGTCGCGACTGGGAGTCGGTTGAGGCAATCAAGTACATGGTTGGTACTTCATTTCTCATACTTGATATTGAGGTCAATATATTGCAAGTAGGTGAACCACTTATCATGGTTTTCATTCTGTAATTTTCCTCATGTTTACATGAACTGCAATGGATTGTGATCAGTGTGAACCATTGTCTCCTTCCCAAGAATGTAATACCTCCACTAGTGGCAAGCCTGCACAATGGAGTGCATTTCTTTATCGTAAGTACAATACTTATGGGAAAAGAATCATAGTGTCCCACTATGATAGGACACGAGGTGGTCATACTAAGTGAGAGCTACACCCACAACATTTTCTGAAGAATTTGTCTCGATCTCAAAGGGTTGTTGTATGTCAAGTAACGAAAGCACTAGGATGAGCATAAGTGCTACTTCAAATCATAAAACACTTGTTGTTGGGCTAGGCCCCACACAAACATTTCCTTAACACCACCCCTAGTTACTTGGCTGAGGGCCCATGTAATATGTGAGAATCCCAACACAAACCTATGAGAAACTGAAAAAGGCCTAAGAAGATCTGAGGTTCAGTGAGTGTGGTTGGGGATTGCCAGTCACAAATGACCTCTATCTTGGCTCGATCCACATGCACACCATGTTCATAAACAATGTATCCTAGGTATTGGACACTGTCCATTTCGAAGGAGAATTTTTCCAAGTTTTCATATAGCTTGTGCTACTGCAAAGCATGCATAACCTATTGAATAAGGTGTAAGTTTTCTTCCCAGGTCTCTTTGTAGATGAGGATGTCATCTAGATAGACCAATAAAAGTGAATTGGTAAAAGAATGCAATATATCGTCCATCATCCTCATGAAAGTTGTTGGGGAATTTGTCAAATGAAAGGGCATGATCAACCATTCCAAAATACCTTCTTTTGACTTGAACACAGTCTTCCATACATCTTTATGTTCTATTGGTACTTGATGGTAGCCAGAATTCAAATCAATCTTACTGAAGTATGTCGCCCCCTTGAACTAAACAAGAAGATTGTTGATTCAGAGAATCAGGTACCAGTTCCTTACTATGATTTTATTTAGGCCCCAATAATCAATGCATATTCACCAAGTCCCATATTTATTTTTCACAAGCATGATTGGGACTCCACAAGTTGATGAGATGGGTTGGATGTGCCCCTTTTGGAGAAATTCTTGGATCTGTTGTTTGATATCCTCATTTTCTAACACAAAGTGGCGATAGAATGGTCCATTGGGTAGTAGTGTACTAGGGGTCAGATTGATGGAATGCTTAACCTCACAGTGCAAAGGTACCCCAATAAGTGAGGAGAAGATTTATGTATTCTTCCATGACCTTATCCACTTGCTTTTGCTGCGTGGAGAGTTTGGCCACGAAGGCGTTATATGTGGCTTCCATGTTTCGCTCACTCTGAGAGAGAATCATGAAGAAGAAAAACTTCTCGGTCTAAGAGATGACCTTCCTGCATTTCTTGGTAGAGATCAAGGAAATTACACTAGTTGGGACTACCTTGGGTATCTTGTAAAATTTATTGTTCAAAGTAATAATAACACTGCAACACCTAGACTCATATACAACATGATGTTTCCATAAATAAAGTTGGACCAAAATAACATCACAAAATTCAAGGGGAGAAACATCACACAATACCTCATCTTTGAATGTGTAACATCCCGCTCTGGCGCATTGAGAAAACTTATTATTTGAGGACACTTTCTCGCAAGTGATCTGGACTTTTATGATGTTA
>SNQJ01S0010351.1:149559-178915 GCA_010110895.2 Picea sitchensis | reverse complement strand
TACCACTATAACCTCCAGGTGTGCCCACGATGCCTCTTACACGGCACACATTATGAGTCGGGGGGAGTTGAACTCGAAACCTCATGGAACTTCATTTTCACGACACTTACCAATTGAGCTTCCCCCTCGGGGGCAAGGCGATGTAAATTCCACTTTAATTCATATCTATTTACTTTATTTTTTAAGATGTTTCTAGTCACTTAAACAAAATGTTACCACCTCCCTCTTAGATCAATGAATGATGTCCATATGTGTATGTGGGGGTAAATTTTACCCAAGAGGGTCCATACATAGTTACT
Organism: Picea sitchensis; assembly: GCA_010110895.2. Lineage (NCBI taxonomy): Eukaryota > Viridiplantae > Streptophyta > Pinopsida > Pinales > Pinaceae > Picea > Picea sitchensis. Next base: position 178,616 of record SNQJ01S0010351.1, on the reverse strand, counting down.
TGTATATCAGTGAGTTCAAAGGTGTTGGATGTGTTAGATAATGAGGATGATCATGTCCTTGATATTGTATAATACCCATATGAAAATATGGACTAGTGAGGATGTCCACATTGTATATTTTAACCTTGTACAATATTTTACTGCAAACTCATTTTCAATAAAAGAATAGAAAATATACAATGGAAAATAAACACATTACACAGAGATTTTTTCCCTGGAAACCTAAACCGGGAAAAGCAACATATTCTATATTCATTCACACAAATATTCTTTACGATACAATATGCATATAGGAGCCAGTGGCATACAAAACTCTAATCCAATGACCTGGATTAGTCAACAACCCTAATTCCTTAATTGTAAATAGAAAGCGATCAACAAAAACCATGTGCCTAAAAACCGCCCAAAATAGACATGAAAACCAATGAAATCCAACATTATCCCACAAAGAATATAACACATATCCAACATTCTCCCACATGTTATTTTCTTTGCATACAAGGGGTTACAAGGTTACATAGTCAACAATCCAGGGTAGCAATGCCCATAGATCCTCTACACCAAGAGAACTTCTTAGTGCTCACAGATTTTGTTAATGAATCTGTAACATTCTTCAAAGTATCCACCTTCATCAACAACACATTATTTTCTTCAACCATGTCTCTCACAAAGTGATATTGAAAATCAATATTCTTTGTCTTTGAATGATAAGTTGGGTTCTTCACCATAAAAATTGTACTCTAATTGTCACACTCTATTCTTACAACTTTGTGTACTGACCCAATACCTGAACATAATATTTGTAACCATACTACTTACTTGATTGGATGAGTGGTTTCCATGTATTCAACTTTTTTATTTGAAAGTGTTGTTGATTACTTGGGTTGGTTGTCATTGATGTCAGCCCTTGAAGAAAGTATGATAGGGAATTCCAGTAACACAAAGGTTTGGGTAATGGACCCAAGTTTGTTTGATGTATAATGGTATGCATTTTAATATATTTGAAGGTAATACTATTCTATATAGATAGTACATGTCATGCCATTTCTGTTGGTATGTGGAATGTCACATAACTCCTCACGGTTTGAGAGTTATGGCCATGTGAAGTTGGAGAAGCCTCATGAGTCATCTAGAAGCCCCAAAAGGTCAAAGTAGTCAAAATGGTTGCAAAGAAGAAATTATTTAAATAATAAAGTGAAGTGATGAGTGTACTATAAGTCAAAGTGAATACAAAAGAAATCATTTAAATAACAAATTTAATGGAGAAATTACTAAGTGGACAAGTTGTTAGAAGTGGGTTAGCCCTAAAATAAGGAAAGTGGTTTAAGATGGTTAGAAGGTAACCCCTTGAGGAAGCTACATAAAAGTATAAATAAGAGGCAAGGGTCTCTTATTTTAATTACACTTGAGCATATTGAATATCTACAAGTGACTGAGGTAACCAAAGGATATATAAGGATAATGTCATAGGTAAGGTGAAATAAAGAAGGCTGAAATTCAAGGGAGGATAAATTCTTTTGATGATGCTTTCTAAGGTATGTTATTTTCACAATAATTTTTTTTCTAGAATGATTCAAACCATGAAATATGGAGGCCGTTGAGGAAATAGATCCAAGTAGATGTGATAAAAATTTCAGTTTGTGGGTGGTTGTATTTTTGGAGTTACACTCTGTGGAAAATAGGGTTTGTGGCCAGTCTTGAAACTAGTCTAAAACAAGTGTTTCAGGTAAAAACGTCATAACTTTTTCATAACATATCCCAATTCAGTAAGACCAAATGTATTGGTTAGAGTACAGTCTGTAGTATTTTGTGTACCATTTTCAGATCCATACAACAAATTTTCTGTGTGGGGCACGGTCTACACGTTATCTCTCTAGAATAAGCTAGAATTTCAGTTTGTGGGTCGTTGTATTTTTGGTGTTACACTCCGTGGAAAATAGGGTTTGTGGCTAGTCCTGAAGCTAGTCTAAAACAAGTGTTTCGGGTAAAAACATCATAACTTCTTCATAACAGATCCAAATTCATTAAGACCAAATGTATTGGTTAGAATACAATATTTAGTATTATGTGTACCATTTTTAGATCCATACAACAAATATTCCATGTGGGGAACGCTCAATAAGTTTGCTTTCTAGAATAATCCAAAATTCAACAAGGTATGCCATTTTTTCTATAACTACTTTTCTGAGAGGTTCCAAGTAGTGAAACCTAGAGGAATTGCATAAAAGACACTGAAGAAAATTGTGTACTATTTTCATATCTTTATGCATTACAGGTACATAGTTATTATTATTTCTAGTTATGGTTGTTGACTAGTCCAAAATTAGTCATGTGAGACAAAAGTAAAGTTTGATGAAAATGCTAGTCTCTTGTTGTTAAAGTTAAGGAAGGTTTGAAGGTATGTAATCATATACACTGGGTCTATTACAGAGTTACAAATCATATTTGGATGATGAAATTGATGAGGGATTTTGGTTGAGGTACATGTTAAGTACATGGTTGAGACAAGTAGTTGATGAGTTGGCACATACATGAGGTGTATAGTTGATGATGTTGGTACATCTTGATGATTCATAGTTTATGTGTATTTGATGCATGATTTACATATTTGGTGCATGTTTGGTGCACTCGTCCATGGTACAGGTTGAGGTACAGGTTGGTGCATGGTTGGTGCACTTGTTTTTTGTGCAGGTTGATTGGTACAGGTTTACAAGCAGTGTATCTCACAGTGATAGTGTGACAGTGGTTCCATCATTCTATGTATATTCCAAGGAGGTTGGATGGGGCAAGGATAGGTGGTTGTAGCCAAATTCTGGTTGTAGCTGGAGAACATAGGGGGTTTTAGCCAGAGAACAAAGGGGGTTGTAGCCTCCTTCTGGTTGTAGCCAAAGAATTGGGGAGTTGGATATTCCCTCATGTTGTAGCCTGAGAAACTAGGGGGTTGGAGCCTCCTTTCAGTTGTAGCTGGAAAACAAAGGAATTTGGTGCTTCCAATGAATGTAATTCTTAAATACATATAAGAAAAATCATTATGTGGTTTTCTCCCGCTTTGGGTTTCCACGTAAAAACATTGGTGTATTGTGTATGTGTATGATTGCTCATTTGTTCATTGTTTATTTAATCTGGGATGATAATGATACATTGATCTAACACTTGCATTTGATGGTTAAAAAGGATTAAATTGCTCTATTATTGATTCACCCCCCCTCTCAGTAATCCAACAAATGGTATCAAAGTAGGTTCCTTCCAAAATCAATTTAACCACTGAAAGGTAGATCATGGAGAGAAACAACATGTATAAAAATGGAATACCACAGTTTGATGGATAAAAGTTTGCATTTTGGAGCAGAAGGATGAAAACATATATACAGGCACATGGATTTCAAATTTGGAAATCAGTAGTAGATGGATACAAAGAACCAACAACAGTTCTACCAACAAGTGAAAAAGGAATGAAACTCGGTCAAAATAATTCCAAAGCCGCAAATGCACTTATGAATGGTCTTGGTGAATTGGTATATACCAAAGTTGTACATTGTAAATCCGTTAAAGAGATTTGAGACAAAATTCAAAATATTTATGAAGAAGATTCAAAAGTCAAAGCAATAAAAATTCAAACTTACAGAGGTCAATTCGAACAAATAAAGATGAAGGAAGATGAGAATATTGCAGCTTACTTCTTACGAGTTGATGAAATAGTGAATGCAATCATAGGATTGGGAGAAGAAATTGAAGAATCTGTAATTTTTCAAAAGGTACTAAGATCTCTTCCTATGAGATTTGATCCTAAGATATCAGCACTAGAAGAAAGAGCAGATCTAGACTCATGGACGAACTACATGGAATCTTCACAGCATATGAAATGAGAACTAAACAAGAAAATCCAGATATAAAAGAAGCATCTTTCAAAGCATCCAAAAGGTCAAAGAAAAAGGGAAAGTAAAAGGAACATAGCAGCAACAATGACTTCTCAGAAGATGAAGAAGAAGAAGTGGCCAACTTTGTCAGAATATTGAACAAGGGAACCAACGACATATATAAAGGTAAGCTTCCATTGATTTGTTTTAATTGTGATGGTATTAGTCATTTTTCTAATAAATGTCCCCATAAGAAAAATAAGAGTGATGAAGATTACTCAAATAGAAAACAAACATATAAAGGAAAAAGAACCAAAAAGAAAGATTTTAAGAAAAGCTTATGCACCAAAGAAGACATCTCCTCATCAGATGAAGATGAAGTCAGTGACAGTGAGAGTGAAAGAGTTATATTCATGGAAATAGAAGTCTCTGATAAAGAATACACCGAAGAAGAATATGAAGAGGCATAAGTTGACTACCGAGAAGAATGGTTGAGTGCCATAGAAGTTATAAGAAGAGAAAAGAATAAAAACAAGAAGCTACAAGAAAAACTAGACAAGAAAGAAGACAATCAGGAACTAGAACAAATGATCATGAAATTGAAGGTTCAAATAGAAGAAGATAAAATAATTGAAGAAGCACTCAAAGAACAACTAGAAGAAAGAGACGGGATCATTGGAAATTTGGAAGCAAAGATTGTCACATTGAGAAAGGATCTTCAAAAGAAAAATATGCAGAACAACTCAAAAGTTTTGGATGACATTATTAACAGTCAAAATCTTCATCATGACAAGTCCAGACTTGGATACAATCAGACAGAAAATGGATGAAGCTCCAAAACAACAGAACAATAAACATATCAAAAAAATTATGCAGAAACAATCAAAGAGGATAGGAAGACCTACAAGGAAGATTACAGGAACACTCCTCTACCGAGAAGATTCGGATTTCAAAATAAATGATTGACAGAAACAAATGGGCCTCAGGAAGAAAACAGATTCATAAAAGTAAATCCTTTCAGAATATCTTCAACTCCCAGGTATCAAACTATATTTTTTGGTTTATATTATGCATGCAATAATTTTGGACATAAAGTTGTAAATTGAAGAGTTAATAGGAGGAACATAAACAAAATTAAAATTCATACACAAAATGGTTATCCAAGAAGGCCTATTGAAACACAAAGAAGAAGCTACAACATGTTTGAATCATTGAGCACTGAAGTGGAATGCTACAAGTGCAACAACTTTGGACACATGGAAACAAATTATAGAATGACAGTCCCTCCTAGAGAACCACAACAGAACTATAACAGTCACAGACAGGAACCTTAGAAGAGAACATGGATAAGAAAGCAGAATCAATATAGAAATGAAGAATGCACCCTCGCTCTACAAGATAATAAGAAGAAACGTGGTTGGTATGTTGACAATGGATGTTCAAAACACATGACAGGTGATAAAGACAGGTTTCTTACATTAATAAAGGAAAGAGATGGACCGGTCTCCTTCGAAAATGATGATTCAACTAAAATCATTGGAAAATGCATAATTAGAATTGGAAACAAGAATACCAAGGCATAAAATGTTCTACTAGTAGAAGATATGAAACATAATCTTCTAAGTGTAAGTCAAATGTGTGACCAATTTCATAAAGTTACTTCCGATTCACATAAGTGCGAGATAAGAAAAGGAGGTTCAGGAAAATTGATTACAACAGCTGCAAGAACTTCAAGAAACATATATGTATTAAGTGAAATTGGAAATGAAAAGTGTCGTCTAGGAAAGGAAGATGAAAGTTGGATATGTCACAAAAGAATGGGTTGCATACACTTTGATAACCTTTTCAAAGTCAACAAAAAGGAAGCAGTTAGAGAAATTCCCCAGATCACGAAACCAACCAACACTTTATGCAAGCATTGTCAACAAGGAAACCAAACAAAGACCAGGTTCAAATCAAAGGAATATTCAACGACAAGACCACTGGAAATTGTGCATACTAATATAGTTGGACCAACTACAACAAAGGGTTTAAAAGGTGAGAAATGCTTTATGTTATTAATTGATGATTATACGAGAATGACTGTAGTTTGCTTTCTCAGGAATAAGTCATAAGCTTTTGAAAACTTCAATGTCTACAAGGAAATGGTTGAAAATGAAATGGATTCAAAAATCAAATGTTTGAGATTTGATAATGGAGGAGAGTTCACTTCAAAGGAATTTATGGACTACTGCAGCAGGAACAAAATAAAAAGGAAATTATTTGTTGCTAGGACACCTCAATAGAATGGAGTTGTTGAACTAAAGAACAAGACAGTACAAGAAATGGCTCGAACAATGCTAATAGATTCAAAATTGACAGACATTTTTTGGACACATGCAGTGCATACAATAGTTCACATGAAAAACAAAGTAATGATAAGAAACAACAATGACAAAACTCCCTACGAGCTATGGAAAGGAAGACCAGTAAATGTGAAGCACTTCAGAGTATTTGGAAGCAAATGCTACATCAAAATAGAAAATGGCAGAATGGGAAAGTTTGACTCTCATGTGGACAAAGGAGTACTTGATGGTTACTCAAGTACAGGGAAAACATACAAGTGTTACAATCTGAGGTTGAAAAAAGTTGTGGAAAGCATCAATGTAACAATTGATGAAACAGGTGGACGAGAATTAAAGGAAGAAGAAAATGAATCAATGGAAGAAGAAGTATAAGGGGAAGATGAAGAGGATCAGGTAGAAGTAGAAGAGCAAGTTTAACAAGTGCCTCCAAAGACACCTAGAAAATGAGTACAGAAGAATCAGCCTTCAGATCAGATTATCAGAAACAAATATGGAGGAGTTGAGACTAGAAGAAGAATTCGTTCACTAGAACAAATGCACCTAACAAACCTAACACTCTTATCTACAATTGAACCAAGCAGTTTTGAAGAGGTCAGCAAAGATGAATTATGGAATAAGGCCATGGATGAAGAATTATATCAAATAGAGAAGAATGACACTTGGGAATTGGTTCCAGGACCAAAGAATAATAATATGAATGGCACAAAGTGGGTTTTCATAAATAAATTGAATGAAGATGGATAGGTTACAAGGAACAAATCTAGATTGGTATGTAAAGGATACACACAAGTTGAAGGAATTGACTTTGAAGAGACATTTTCACAAGTTGCCAGAATGGAAGCAATCCGATTGATTTTAGCTAATGCATGCTCCAAGAATATTAAAGTGTATCAGATGGACGTGAAATCATCTTTTCTGAATGGGGAACTTGAAGAAGAAGTCTACATTAAACAACCAGAAGGATTTTAGTTGTCAGAGAATGCAAATTATGTGTGTAAATTCAAGAAGGTCTTGTATGGTCTAAAACAGGCTCCTAGAGCATGGTACTCTAGATTGGATAAATATCTACAATATGCAGGGTTCAGAAAAAGAAGTGCAGTTAGCAACCTCTACATCAAGGTAACTCAAGATAGTATTTTATTAATTGAAATTTATGTTGATGATATTATTTTTGGAAGTACTGATGACAGGTTAAGCCCGAAATTTGCAAAGGATATGAGAATGAATTTGAAATGTCATTTCTCGGAGAACTATCCTTCTTTCTGGGTCTTCGGATACATCAAAGAAACCAAGGAATTTTTATTTCTCAAACTAAGTATATCAGAGAAATGCTAAAGAGGTTCAGAATGGAAGATTGCAAACTAGTTACCACTCCTGTGCAAACCAGTTGCAAGTTGAGCAAAGATGATGATTCAAAGTCTACATATCAGAGGCAATACAAGTCAATGATTGGTAGCTTACTATATGTGACAACATCTACAACATATGTAATGCAGGCAGTTGGACAGGTGGCACGATTTCGAGAAGCACCAAAGGAATCACATGTATTAGCAGTGAAGAGGATTTTCATATATCTCAAAGGAACAAAAGAGTTTGGATTATGGTATCCAAAAGGAAAGGATCTATACTTATTTCCTACATAGATGCATATTGGGTAGGTTGCATTGATGACCAACGAAGCATCAGTGGAGCAACCGTCTACTTGGGTGAGTGTTTAGTATCTTGGCTAAGCAAGAAACAATCATCAGTATCTTTATCTATAGCTGAAGCAGAGTATGTTGCAGCAACAAGATGTTGTACTCGGGTTCTATGGATGAAACACACTTTTATAGATATACAAGTTGAGTATGATGAGACCACTCCAATATATTGTGATAATAAAAGTGTCATCAATATCTCAAAGAACTCGGTGATGCACTCCAAGATGAAACACATTCCAATAAAGTATCAATTTCTATGGGAGCGGTTGCAGAGAAGAACATCAGAGTTGAATATGTGGGCACAAAAGAACAAGTGAAAGATATCTTTACAAAAACATTTCCAAGGGAAGCCTTTGAGTATCTTCGCCAGAGACTCAGAGTAATTTCTACAAAAAAATGAATGATTTTGAATGCTTATCTTATATGTCTTAGATTTACACTAGGAAGCACCATAAAGAGGACAGTTCATGTTAGGAGATCAATTTCAGGAAGAGTTCAGTCAGGGGGAGAAACCCCAGTTGGAAAGATACCTTTGCCATTGATGACAAAGGGGGAAATATTTATCAGATGCAAAGGTAAATGTTTGGAGAAAGAGAACAGAGGCATGGTTCCAGGGGGATCGATGGTCACAGGGGGAGCATGAGTGATATGACTTCAGTATTGCATCAGAGTGTTGCCATCAATGCCAAACGAGATTTTTTTTATTACCTGGTTTGGTTGTCATTGATGTCAACCCTTGGAGAAAGTCTGGTAGCACAAAGATTTGGGTAATGGACCCAAGTTTGTTTGATGTATAATGGTATGAGTTTTAATATATTTGAAGGTAAGACTATTCTATATAGATAGTACATGTCATTCCATTTCCGGTGGTATTTGGAACGTCACATAACTCCTCATGGTTAGAGAGTTATGGCCATGTGAAGTTGGAGAACCCTCATGACTCATCTAGAAGCCCCAAAAGGTCAAAGTAGTTAAAGTGGTTGCAAAGAAGAAATTATTTAAATAATAAAGTGAAGTGATGAGTTTACTATAAGTCAAAGTGGATACAAAAGAAATCATTTAAATAATAAATTTAATGGAGAAATTACTAAGTGGTTAGAAGTGGGTTATCCCTAAAATAAGGAAAGTGGTTTAAGATGGTTAGAAGGTAACCCCTTGAGGAAGCTACATAAAAGTAAAAATAAGAGGCAAGGGTCTCTCATTTTAATTACACTTTAGCATATTGAATATCTACAAGTGAGTGAGGTAACCAAAGGATATCTAAGGCGAATTTTAGAGGAAAGGTGAAGCAAATAAGGCCGAAATTTAAGGGAGGATAAATTCTTTTGATGATGCTTTCTAAGGTATGTTATTTATAGGTCATCTCACCATTTTCGCAATAACCTTTTTTCTAGAATGAATCAGACCACGAAATATGGAGGTTGTTGAGGAAACATATCCAAGTAGCTGTGATAAAAATTTCATCTTGTGGGTCATTGTATTTTTGGTGTTACACTCTGTGGAAAATAGGGTTTGTGGCTAGTCCTGAAGCTAGTCTAAAACATGTGTTTTAGGTAAAAACGCCATAACTTCTTCATAACAGATCCAAATTCATTAAGACCAAATATATTTGTTAGAGTACAATATTTAGTATTATGTGTACCATTTTCAAATCCATACAACAAATATTCCATGTGGGGAACGCTCAATAAGTTTGCTCTCTAGAATAATCCAAAATTCAACAAGGTATGCCATTTTTGCTATAACTCCTTTTCTGAGAGGTTCCAAGCAGTGAAACCTAAAGGAATTTCATAAAAGACACTGAAGAACATTGTGTACTATTTTCATATCTTTATTCATTATAGGTACATAGTTATTATTATTTCAAGTTAGGGTTGTTGACTAATCCAAAATTAGTCATGTGAGACAAAAGTAAAGTTTGATGAAAATGCTAGTCTCTTGTTGTGAAAGTTAAAAAAGGTTTGCGGGCATGTGATCATATACACCAGGTCTATTACAATGTTACAAATCATATTTGGATGATGAAATTGATGAGGGCTTTTGGTTGAGGTACATGTTAGGTACATGGTTGAGACAAGTAGTTGATGAGTTGGCACATACATGAGGTGTATAGTTGATGATGATGTTGGTACATCTTGATGAGTCATATTTTATGTGTATTTGATGCATGATTGGTACATATTCGGTGCATGGTTGATGCACTCGTTGATGGTAGAGTTTGAGGTACATGTTGGTGCATGGTTGATGCACTTGTTGATGGTACAGGTTGAGGTACAAGTTGGTGCAGGTTGATTGGTACAGGTTTACAAGAAGTATATCTCACAGTGATAGTGTGATAGTGGTTCCATCATTCTACTTATATTCCAAGGTGGTTGGATGGGGAAAGGACAGGTAGTTGTAGCCACCTACCGGTTGTAGCTGGAGAACACAGGGGGTTGTAGCCTCCTTCTAGTTATATCCACAGAATTGGGGAGTTGAAGCTTCCCTCAGGTTGTATCCTAAGAAAATAGGGGGTTGGATCCTCCTTCTAGTTACAAATGGAAAAAAAAAGAAGGTTGTGTTTCCAATGAATGTAATTCTTAAAGACATATAAGAAAAAAAAATTTGTGGTTTTCTCCCTCTTTGGGTTTCCACGTAAAAACATTGGTGTATTGTGTATGTGTATGATTTCTCATTTGTTCATTGTTTATTTACTCTAAAATTATTGGATGATAATGCTACATTGATATAAAAAATTCATTTTATGGTTAAAAGGGATTAAATTGCTCTATTACTGATTCACCCCCCCTCTCAGTAATCCAACAAGTGCCACTACAGAATGTATTTTTCTCATCCAACTGATTGCTCCTCCAAATAGGTTAAACACATACCCGCCTGTATATCTTCTACGATCCAGATCTCCAGCCTAATCTGCATCCACAAAGCCATGTATGTCCAACACTCTATCCAAACCTAGTCTTCCATGGTAGCATAATCCATAAATAGTAGTGTCATGCAAATACCTAAAAAATATATTTATTGTTGTCCAATGCTCCTTCCCTAGTTTTTACATATACCTGCTCAAAACTCCCACAACATGTCCAATTTCCAGTCTAGTATAGATCATTGCATACATCAAATTTCCAACCACACTCTCATATGGAATACGAAACATGTCCTCCTCCTCTTCATGTGTCTTGGGACACTGATCCACATATAACTTTACACCTATGTGAATAGGGACCCTAACCGGTTTATATTCCTGTATATTAAACCTCTAAAATATTGTCTCCACATATTTTCTCTGATTTAACCAAAGTTTCTTGTTTTTTCGATCTCTTTTAATTTCCATGCCCAAAATGAAATTTGCAGCATCAAGATCCTTCATTTCAAATTTAGAGGAAAACCGAGTTTTCACATCCTGGATAATCTCCTTAGTGTTTCTTATCAGCAACATGTCATCCACATACAAGAACAAATCAATCAAATGATCACCAATTAATTTAAAATACACACATTGATCCTCTCTTCTTCTTTTGAAGCCAAGTCCCAACATATAAGTATCAAATTTGTGATACCACATCCTTGGTGATTGTTTTAAACCATNCACATACAAGAACAAATCAATCAAATGATCACCAATTAATTTAAAATACACACATTGATCCTCTCTTCTTCTTTTGAAGCCAAGTCCCAACATATAAGTATCAAATTTGTGATACCACATCCTTGGTGATTGTTTTAAACCATACAGGGACTTTTTCAGCTTGCATACCAACTCCTTCTTTCCCTTCACAACAAATCCTTCTAGTTGCTTCATGTAGATTTATTCTTCCAGATCCCCATGTAGGAATGTTGTCTTCACATCCATTTGTTCTACTTCAAAATCAAACGTAGCAACAACATATAACATAAATCTAATAGAAGTTAACTTGGAAATAGGATAAAAAATATCACCAAAATCAATTCCCTCAACTTGGGAATAACCCTTTGTTACTAACCGAGCTTTGTATTTCTCCACTTTTCCTTTTGCATTCAAATTCTTTTTAAATACCCATCTGTTGCCAATGGGATTTCTTCCAATCAACAACTCCACTAGATTCCAAGCCTCATTCTTATCCAAGGTTTCCATTTCTTCAACCATGACCTTTTTCCACATTTTTCCATCCTCTAAGTCCATTGCTTCCCTAACAGTTCTAGGATCATCATCAGTTATAGAAAAAGAAAAAATTGAACGGAAATCAAGTGGAGTATAAATTTCCAGTAACGTTTTTTCCTTCACCGATCTCCTCAATAATGGAGTATGAGGATATTCATCTTATGATTCATGTTCTTTTGTAGAGTCTAATTCATCATCCTTTGACTCAAACTCTATTTTCGCGAGTTCTTCCTTACTTGGTAGGACTTCATGTTTGAAAACATCCTTCAATTCTCTAAATACCACATCTCGACTATACACAACCTTCTTAGTTTCTAGGTTCCAAATCTTATAACCTTTGAGACCATATGTATACCCAATAAAGATACACTTTCCAGCCTTCTTATCTAGCTTACTCTTGTTTTCCTTTCGAACATGAACATAGGCCTCACATGCAAATACCTTGAGATGTGTGAGAGATGGTTTCTTACCAGTCCATACCTTATGTGGAGTCTTGTCATCTAGTGTTGATGAGGGTGATTGATTGATTAGGTAACATGTAGTACCCATTGCGTCTGCCCAGAATTCTTTCCCTAACCCGACACCACTGAGCATGCACTTTGATTTTTCCATCAGCATCCTCTTCATCATTTCTGTAACTCCATTATGTTGAGGTGTATATGGAGTAGTATTCTACCTTGCTATACCGAACTTCTTACAAAATTCTTCAAATTCATTCTCGCAGAAATATCCACATTATCCGTCCTCAACACCTTAATTATTTTCTATGTTTGATTCTCAACAAGAGCCTTAAACTCTTTAAAATTGTCAAAGACTTCATATTTCTTCTTGAGGAAACATATCCAAGTATTCCTCGAGAATTCATCTACAAAAGAGACATAGTACACTAATTTTCCCAATGATGGAACCGACACATGTCCAAACACATCATTGTGCACTAGCTATAAAATTCCTTCTGCCCTTGTTTCACGAGAGGTGAATCTTATCCGATTATTCTTCCCATATACACAATTTTCACAAAAATCAAAATCTAGGGAGGAATTATATATACCTTCAACCATACCTTTTATGTGTAGTAGTTGAAATACCTTCTCTTCGATATGCCCCAGTCTTTGATGCCACAACATAACCTTTTCTCGAGAGACTGTAGGAGTTTTTTCTTCTTCAACTCCAATATCATGAACAATGGAAACATTGCACCCATTACTAATAGTGATTCCTTTCATCTTATACAAAGTTTCAATTCGAACTCCCTTCAGCAACACCATTGCTTCTCAAACCATCATGTAGGTTTCCTTTTCAAATACCATGTTTACCCCTGCATCATCCAGTTTACTTACAAAAATAAATTTTCTAGCCAATCATGGGTTGTGCAGAACACCAGGTAGTTTTCTAATCCTTCCATCTATGAGCCTCAACTTGAATTTTCCTCATCCTATGATTCTGGTTGTCGATTCATCACCTAGGAAAACATTACCTCCATAATACCTTTCATATTCACAGAACCACTCCCTATGGGGAGTCATATGAAAATATGCACCTGAGTCAACTAGCCATGCCTCATGATCTACATGTGTGCTTGATGAGGCCAAGTACGCATCTCCTCCTTCTTCCTTGGAGGTATTTTCTTTTGTAGAGGGATCACCTTCATATCCCTTCACTTTCTCAACGCTTTTGGATCTACATTGCTTCTTGAAGTGCCCTTGTTTTCCACATCTCCGACATACCTTTACAAAATTTCTGGGAGATTTAAATCTACCCTTAGACTTAGATCTCCCACTTGAGGACTTGGATATATTTCTTTCCCAGGAGCATCCTATTACAAATAATTCATTTGTTCGTTGTCCTTCCGTGTTCTTTCCTCTCATATCCTTCAACAACAAGGATGAGACCACATCATCGAAACTCAAGGTAATTGTATTACTACCTATGGCCACAACTATATTATCCCACGAGTCTGGTAAAGAGCACAATAAACTAATACACATATATTCATCTGAAATTTTAATATCAATAGATAACAACTTACTTACCACAATATTGAAGGCATTTAGATGCTCTGTCACCGAGTCTCCATATCTCATCCTCGGGTTATACATATTTTTCCATAGGAACAATTTATTTACTAGGGACTTAGACTGATACAAGTTCCCCAACTTATCCCATAACTCCTTGCTTGTAGCTTCCCTTGTCACATTCAGTAATACAAAATCTGAGAGTCACAATCATATTGTGGTATTTTCCTTTTGATCCAACTTTTTATAGTCATCTGCTGGAGTTCATGGAGGTGCAGTACATGGATCCACCATGACCCATTGATCTCTGTCTACCAACAGATCTTCCATATTGAGCTTCCACAACTCAAACAATTTCCCATTAAATTTCTCGATCTCTATTTTTGAACTGCTCGTCATTTCTCTTCACTTGAAGAATCAATACCACATATTTCCCATTGTAACAAGTCTTATCATAGTCCTGAGACAACCCCTGAACACAAAGGCATCCCTCTGAAGCCAATAATTTCTTTGAAACCAAATGTATATTTTAACCTTGTATAATATTTTACTGCAAAATGATTCTCAATAAAAGAACAAAAAATATACAATGGAAAATACACACATTACACAGAGATTTTTCTCCTGGAAACCCAAACCGACAAAACCAACATATTTTGTATTCATTCACACATACATTGTTTACAATACAATATACATATAGGAGCCAGCGACATCCAAAACCTTAATCCAATGACCTGGATTAGTCAACAACCCTAATTCCTTAACCGGAAATAGAAAACCATTGGTGAAAACCCATGTGCTGAAAAACTGCCCAAAAATGGACACAAAAACCAAGGAAAAAAATGGGGGCATTGCCCCTACAACCCCTTGAGGGGGGCTTAGCATCCCCCCTCTTACCCTCTGCGTGCCTGGCACAATGTAGACACTAATTCTAGTCATTCAAAGAATATAACACATATCCAACACACGTCCTATTTGTTTAGGCCAACTATTACACACAAGAGGTAATATTATTGTTATATTTTGTTGATTCTAGTTTTATATTTTTTGTGTTATTTAATGAACATGTAATTAATTATAATATTTTTTTTTATTTTCTAAGTATTGTTGTCTATTATTTTGTAAATATTCTCTTGTATGTTAGTGAAGGGAATCCTATCCTAAATAGAGATAGTTGAGGTCAATGAGACACCCTAGTTACAAAGGCATAGCTTGATGTGGTGACTAGATCATAGATTTCATTAGCATGTGAAAGATTAGTTATGTACATCGATGCCTAGTTATGGAGTATTCCCAATATGACCTAGAGTGATCATGTAGGACCTCGATTTTACAAATATATATTCAATCCTTCCTTGTGATGACATTATTGATGCATCATATTATCGATATCCTCATCCTACTCCATAGGGTGAGGAATAAGGCCAAGTGATAAGCTATGATACATGATCATCCACCTTCTTCATCTACTTCATATTATAAGGATTCTACTCCTCCACTTTCTTCTCCTTGTCCTCCACCTTTTTCCCTCCTCCACCTCATCTACCATCTCCTCCCCCTCCTCCTCCACATGTGCCACTAGCTACACTAATTACTAATCCATCCAACAATACACCTATTGCTCCACCTATGCCACTGATTGCACCATCTACCAATCCATCCATTAATCCACATAGTACCCCACCTCCTCCACAATATGCAATATATTATACTAATACATCCATTTAATCACCTACTAATCCACTTACATCACCAAATACACCAACTGCTAATCCATTCATCAACCCACCTTCTGCTCCACCTACACCACTAGTTGCACTAGTTATCGGTCCTATAGGGGATATGATCTTATCAAGTGATATAGATCCCATTGGATAGATATGTCATACTATGGTTGCATTCCTATCTAGAGAAGGGGTGTATGCCTCTGGCTCTAGTGGTAGACCAAACATTAACTGACATGTATATTGATTGTTGTGATGTATATTTTACATGACATGTAAAGTTGATATATATATATATATATCAACTTTACATGTGTATTATGGATTTTCGTATCAAGTTGGTGTTGATGTTTTTTGGTTTATAAAATGTATTATGTGTATGTTAATGATTAACATTATCAATGATCTCTCTATTTTTAAATTAAATTTGATATGTTGCTCACTTAAATTTGAGATGCCATATAATGTTTAACTCCATTTATATGAAATACTTTAATTTGCATTGTGACTACAAAAAGTTATAATCTCTTGATGCCATATAATGTCTAATTTTTTTTAAGGTAAAGTTATAATCACTTGATGTCATATGATGTCTAAAAAATTTTAAGGTCGGTTGTTTGTTTTCTAGGAAGATACAATGTGTTAATTAAACATATTTACAAACTTTATTAAATGATTCAATAAATGATTGCATCATTTGATTAATTTTTGTAAATACGTTTTTTATTAAATTATACTTTTTCAATTTATTCATACATATTTTACTAAACTTGTTATTAATATTAATAATATTAAAATTATGGAAGTTAAATATAACAAAATAAATATTTAAATAATTTAATATAGTGGTAGCATCTATGAATGTGTTGAACCTGCACAGAATAGATCTAGCTAGAAAATACTACAAACATTTGTAGAGAGAAATTAAGAAAGAAGAAGCAAGAGAGAAAGAAGGGAAGAATTCTCATTAACCGTAATGAATAATGAATAATTTACACATGATATCCTTTGTATAACTCAATCAATGCACATTGGAGGATAACCAATGTGCCATAGTGGTGGTCTAGAGTGATCTGGACACACACCAGTAGTTACGGGAGTGAACTGCCACCTAGTCTAGTCTCTCAGGTAGTTACGGGAGTGAACTGCCACCTAGCTGAGTTAACTAGTCAACCAGTCTTCAGTTAACTAACCGAAACAAAGTGTAGTGAGGAGTATATCAAGGAATCAAGGGTAATGCACCAGTATGGTGATGAAATCAAGGCTAACATGCATTATCATGGTGATCATCCCAATGTTGCATGGTGACAAAACCAATACAACATCTAGACTCAACTCAACTAGTCAAATTGAAGTGTCAACTGAAGAGAATATTCTCCAAGTAGAATATTCTCCCCTAAAATTTAGGAGATTGAATAATGACTAATAAACATAGGAAAAACCTTAGTACCTTAGGAAAAATAAATCCTAGGTGTGTGTGAAGTAGCTCCAACACCCCCCATGAACATCACTATGGTGAAAATAAAGAATGGGTCCCGAAAACGAGGCCATGTTAGGTACCCAAATACAAAATATACACTGAAATAAAGTGAGGAAAGAGGGAAACCCCCCCCTCAAGGTACAATGTATATAAAAATAAGAACTGACAGTTGCTAGGCAACTGTGTACTTCACTCCAAGACGACTTCGTAGAGAGTGGAACTTCTTCTTAGTGAAGGTCTTGGTGAAGATGTCTTTTGTTTGTTTAGTTGAAGGAAAGAATTGTAGGTCGATGATCCCCTCGTGTACTAAGTACCAGATGTAGTGCATGTGGATCTCGACGTGCTTCGTTCACTTCCTCTGAACTGGATCTCTGCAGAACTTCAGAGTGCTCTGGTTGTCACACCAGATGACGATCGGGCGATGAAACTGAATTCCCAACTCAGTGAGAAAATGTTGTAGCCACATAGCCTGAATGGTTATGTTAACTACCCCTCTATACTCTGCCTTAGCTAAAGAAAGAGAAATAGCAACATGCTTCTTGCTCGACCAACAGATAGGCCCAGAACCAAGATTGAGTGAGTAACCAGATGTGAACTTGCGATCAGTGCTATCGCCAGCCTAGTTAAAATTAGTAAACCCGATGAGATCTAATGTAGAGTCTTCTTCATAATGAATCCCAAAGGTGATGGTTCCATGTATGTATCAAAGGATACGCTTTGCAACCTTCCAATGTAGCTCATGCGGCTCATGCATGAACCTGGAAACTATGCCAACTGAATAGGAGAGGTTTGGTCTGGAGTGTGTGAGATAAAAAAAGATCCCCACTAGATGTATGTACAATGTGTTTTCAACCAATGGAGTATCCCCGCCATCCTCAAGTTTGACTCCTGATAGGAAAGGAGTCAAAGCAGAGTTGAAGTATGTCATGTGAAATCTCTCAAGGAGATCTCATGCATATTTTTCCTAAGAGAGTTTGATGCCTGATGCATCCTGACTGATCTCGAGTCCAAGGAAGAATTGTAGTGGACCCATGTCCATCATAAAAACCATGTCATGTAGAATCCTCTTGACTGCAGCAATTTGTGAAATCAAGAAACCGATGATCAACAAATCATAAACATACATAACTAAGAGTAGAAGTGAATCAATCATCCTGAGCATGTAGACATTTGAGTCTTATTTACAATGTACAAAATTCTGTGATAGTAGGTAGGAGTCCATCTTGGCATACCATTCCCTCAGAGCCTACTTGAGGCCATAACGATATTTCTTCAGTTGACAGACCAAATATGAATCCTGCATAAATCCTTGGGGCTGCTCCATATAGATCTCCTCGTAGAGATCACCGTGAAGATATTCATTCTTCACATCCATCTGATGGACTTCCCATCCCTTGGCCACTGCAATGGCAAGTGCCAAACGTATGGAATCCATCTTCGCTACTGGAGCGAAGGTCTCATCATAGTCAATGCCATGCACCTGCTGAAAGAATTTGGCAACATGCTTGGCTTTGTATCTTCTAATATGTCCATCCTTTGCACTCTTGGTCCTATAGACCCATTTGCATCTAACAAGTTTCCTTCTAGAAGGAAGGGGAACCAGATCCCAATTCTGGTTCTCGAGGAGGAAGTTGTACTCCTCTTGCATGACGGATTCCCAAAATGGATTTCTAGTAGCCTCGACATAATATTGTGGATCTGAAGACTGAACCAAGAAAATATGCCTGAATGGAAATGGTTCAGTGGAAGTGAGTGCAATAGGAGGCTCCTTGAAATTAGATCGAATCCTCCTAGTATCGGCTAGATCACCAACAAGATCCCCTGCATCTTGAAGAGTAGTTTGTGCCCACTTGGGCCTTTGCTCTGGCTCTACATCTGCATCTAGATGCTCTGACTATGTTGAATCTGTATCTGGATCATATGAGTCCTCTGAATCAGAACTCTCATCTGAAGAAGAGTCGGCATGTGTATGCTCATCGTCTCAAACAGGTGGAAGAATGAAGGTGTCTACATGCAGCTGTTGAGGTATATGCGAGAAACTTTCCTCGAATTGGACACTTCTCTCAATGATGAGTCAGTCCGAGGAAATATCAATAAGTCTATATCCCTTCACACCGTCGGGGTATCCAACCAAAATAAGCTCAATGCTCTATGGATTAAGTGCCTTCCTCTTTTCAGAGGGAATCCGAGCCCATGCACGTAAACCGAAAATATGAAAGTGGGTCACTTTCGGTTTGAGTCCACTGCAAGCCTCGTAGGGGGTCTTATCCTTGAAATATCTATGGGGAAATTTGTTTTGGATGTATGTTTCACAATTAAGTGCTTCATCCCATAGTCTATGTGGTAGTGACTTTTCATGTAGCATGCAAGATGCCATCTCTTTTAGAGAATTGTTTTTCTACTCAACAACTCTATTTTGTTGCAGAGTATAGGGAAATGTGTGTTTTAATTGAATCCCTACCTAATGAAAAATATTTTGGATCTCATGATTGACATACTCTCCCCCGTTATCAGTTCGGAGGACTTTGATTTTCTTTCCTGACTCTGTCTAAACCAGAGCTTTGAAATCTTTGAGGTGTTGAAAGACCTCAGATTTTTTCCTAAGAAAATAAATCCATGTGAAACGTGAGAAATCATCAACAAAAATGAGAAAAAACCTCTCTTTTCTAATAGATGGATGCGGAAAAGGACCCATGAGGTCACTATGGATCAGATCTAAAAGAGAGGAGGCTCTTCGAGTCTTTCCTTTGTCGAATTTCTCTTGAGGGTGTTTTCCAGGAACACATTCCTCCCAAACTCCTTTAGAGAAATGGATGTCTTTTAGACCATCAACCAATCTTTTATTGCTAAGATGTTTCATATATCTAAAATTCAAATGTCTGAACCTTTCGTGCCATATCCTACTACTTTAATCAGCATGGGTAAGCATTAAAGCATAATACGGTTCAATAAATTCAGAAAATGTATGCAATCTTGTTGATGATTTACCTCACTGGTAGCAACCCTGGAATTGGTTTGCATGTCATAGATGTCCACTGCATTTGGTGTGAATATTACTTTCTTTCTGGTGCTATAATTCTCCATCTGATACATGTAGAGAAGATTGACGAAAATTTTGGGAACGTGCAACACATTCTCGAAGCTTCTGTTGGTGAGTTCAATCCTTCCTTTGTCGGTGACCTCAACTGGAGAGTTGTCCCCCTTTAGAATAGGAGGACCTTTGCATGCATCCAATGAAGAATATATTTCTTTTGTGGCAGCCATGTGATGTGAATCTCCTGAATCTACGATCCAAGCATCGAGAGATGAGTGGCTGGCAATCAAGGCATGACTAGAATTTCCTTTCTTGGGATTCTGATCTTCTGGCTTCTTCTTCTTGGCACCCTCGGGGATGCAATATCCAAGTTTTTTTTGCTGAAGTATTTGAGTCATTATATCTATTTCTTTCTACATGCATGCGGATTCTAAGTGGAATCCTTTATGGAAGTACATTCATTTCTCCCATTTTCTTCCCTTTCCACCTTTGGATTCAGAGGCATCGGTGAAGGGTTTTGAGTACCCTTCCTTCTTCGGATGTGCATGAGATTTAATTTTGTCTTTATATTTATATTTATGATATTGATGGGTTCCGTCTTGCACAATAAGTGCATGCACCTTTGGGCCTTTGATTTTTCCCATGTTCATGAGCTTGGTTTTCTCTCGTGTCAGGGATTCGATAAAGTCCTCAAGAGAAGGAATCTTCCAGGTAGGTCCAAAGGTGAATTTGACTGAATGGAATGTTGATACAAACATGGAGAATTCGGGACCAAGTTTGGAGAGAATGGTGACAACCATTTGTTTCTCCTCCTTAGATTTATCAACCCCACAAGCTTTGAGTTGCAACAGTAAATCCTTGAATTTTGTAAAGAATCTTGGATATTGTCGAAGATTTTTGGATCCAATGTGAGAAATTCCACCTCTAAAAGGTGTCCCCTCATCTCATCCTGTTTTCCAAAGAGCCCTTCCAAGGTGGTCCAAGATTCATTGGGGGTTTTATAGGAAGATATGTGAAAAAAGAGATTGGGAGAAATAAGACTACAAATCGTTATGAATGCTTCATCCATTCGATTTAGATACTTGGATTTTTCTATGGCTGATGTCGGTTACGTGTCTGTATTCAAGGTTAACCTATACAATCCTCTGGTTCGGAGATGTATGACTATTTTCTTCTTCCATGAAAAGTAATTGTAATATGTAAGAATGAATTATTTTGGGAAATCCATATTTCCATTGTCTTCAATCTTTTGTACCTGCAAAAAATTTGGTGTAGCTTTTGCTTAGCAGTTCATCGGCTCTAATACCATGTAAATGTGTTGAAACTGCATAAAATAGATCTAGTTGGAAAAGTATACACACATTTGCAGAGAGAAATTGAGAAAGAAGAAGCAAGAGAGAAAGAATGAAAGAATTATCATTAACCGTAATGAATAATGAATACTTTACACATGATATACTATGTATAACTCAATCAATGCACATTGGAGGAGAACCAATGCGCCATAGTGGTGATATAGAGTGATCTAGATACACACCAACAGTTACGGGACTGAACTTCCACCTAGTCTACTCTCTCAGGAAGTTACGGGAGTGAACTGCCACTTAGCTGAGTTAATTATTCACCCAGTCTTCAGTTAACTGACTGAAACATAGTGTAGTGAGGAGTAGATCAACGAATCAATGGTAATGCGCCATTCTGGTGATGAAACCAAGGCTAATGCGCATTAGCATGGTGATGATCCCAATGTTGCATGGTGAAAAAACCAATGCAACATCTAGACTCAACTCAACTAGTCAAACTGAAGTGTCAACTAAAGAGAATATTCTCTAGGTGAAATATTCCCCCCTAAACTTTAGGAGACTGAATAATGACTAATAAACATAGTAAAAACCTTAGAAACTTAGGAAAAATAAATCATAGGTGTGTGTGAAGTAACTCCAACAACATCTACATATTAAATAGTGAAAACAATTCTAAATCAGATTTCATTAATTTTTTTAATCAATTTTCTTATTGAATCTTCTATTAAATCATGAAAACAATTTTACTTTTTTATTTTAAATATAAAAAGAAATAACAAAATACCTTCAAGTAATATGACCTTGATGATAACAACTATTAATATTAATGTTACTAATAGTGATAATAGATTGCATTGTAAATCACAAAACAATTCCAAATAAAACTTGAGTAATTTTTTAAACCAATTTGTTTCATTAAATATTCTATTAAATCATTAAAATAATTCTAAAATTTTATATTAAATGTAAAATGAGATTAAAAATTCTTCAACTAAAATGAGCTTGATGAAAATAGTTATTAATATTAATCTTACAAAACAAGACAACATAGACAACATGCACGTCATACAATTAAAATTGGTTTATAATTCATTAAATAGTTCAAAGTTCCAAGACAATTTTTTTTCCCTGGATGATAGTATTAAATAGTTGTTAGTTTTTCATATCCAACATCATAAAATAAACAAAAAATGATTTTGGTATTGTATTACATTTTTGGAATTATTGAAACATAGCAATAATTAATAGTTTTTAAATATACTCATTAAACATGTTTGTGAAATCATCGTTAATTATATTTTTATTCTCTACCATGATTTGGGCATACCATTTCTTTAAAACATGTCATTAAATAACTACAAAAACTAACTAAAGTTGTGATAATTAAGAATACATATGTCTAGTGGGTCCATCTAGGTTCAATTCTTGCAAGTGACATGTTGAACTCTTAATGAGTAATATTCTTGTAATGGTCTTTGACCCTATGTTGACCAAGAACCCTGATTTCATTCAATTTGGATTAATTATAATTTAATAGCCTTTGAAGATGAGCTAAAATCAATCTTTCTAAAGTCCAGAATTAGGGTTTATAAAGTGCAAAATCTTGTTCCAAAAGTGTCAATATCATATTTGATATGAGCAATTTTGGAACTAGAGTTTGCAATTTTTTAATCCGGTATTGACACTTTTGGAATTGAATTTTTCACTTTTAGAATATGACTTTGGATTTTCAAAAATTGATATTGATACTTTTAAAATCTAATTTTGTTCTTTGGGAAATTGATATTGGTACTTTTAGAATTTGATTTTGAAATTTTGAAATATGATATCGACACATTCTTAACTAAATTTTGCACTTAATTATCAATCACATTTAATACATACCATTCATTTTTTTTTAAATGAGTTACACATCACCTACAAGTACTCATCAATTATTTTTTTCATAATTATATGTCTTTGTAATAATATACATCCTTTTATTATTCCAAAGATTGCTTTTCATGGAATCATCCACAAAAATTGTGTTTCTACATAATTACAAGTCTTCGTAATTATTATATAATGGATATGAAAATGCCTCATATAATGGTAATTATTATATAATGGTCTTGCTTATCCCAACACGATGCCTCAATGTGCTTTTCCTAAAAATAAAAAAATAAAAACAAATCCAAAAGAATTTTAAGATGGTAGCTAATAAAATCACCATCTTAAACTTTTCCTCCATAAAATAGATGAATGTCATAAGTGTTATAAAATGTCCATCTTGAACTTTTAAAGATTCTCTAATGAAAAGGTTCTATTTGTATCATTTTATTCACTCTTTCAATAGGGGAATTAAAAAGTTCAAGATAGTGATTTTTATAGTGTTTAACTAACCTCAAATTTTGCAATATGTTATTACTTGAATATTTGAAATTTTCTTGAAATAGATAAAACTAATAAGCCTTGACATTTTTTATCTACACATAACCAAATTGTACATATTAAAATAGAATAAATTGATATAAAAATATTTTAAGATAAACATAAAAATAATGTATAACTTCATATATTTTGATGAATATATGCCACATATATATTTTTAAAAATATTCTCATTCAAATTGGGATGAAAACCATTTTAAAGTTATTCTTTCTTGATCATTAGGAATTTAAAATTTTTGAATGAACATCATGAACAATTTTAAAAATATTTGATAATTAAAATTAACAATTTTTTAAATATTTGATCATTAAATTGAAAATAAATTCAACCTTTTAAAAATATTATTTCATGATCATGAATGATTTTAAGAATATTTGAATGCATGTTCATGAATGATTTGAAAAATATTTTCTTATTCAAATTGGAAATGAATTAAACTATTTTAAAAATATTATTTCATGGTTGTGAATAAACGAGTTTAACTTTGAAATTTCAAATTAATTAAACTTGGATATAGTTCTAACACTATTAATGCATTGAATTAGATATTAATTAAATCAATTTATTTGGATATACTTGTCAAAATGGAAACGAATTAAACCATTTTAAAATCATTGATTGAATGAGTTCTTTCTAGCTCTTCCATTTACTTTTTATTAGGTTATGTGTGGGTCCACCACCCCTTCACATTTTAGCTTGAAGTTCATAAGAAGGATAAGTCATGAATCTAGCCTATGTGTTCTATGTGTTCCCTTGAGAGGGGTCATGACCAGCCTATGTGTTCCTTGAGAGGGGTCATGATCATGGTGTATGGCCTATTCCCTTTGAGTTCTTTCTAACTCTTTCATTTACTTTTTATTAGGTTATGTGTGGCTACACCACCCCTTCACATTTTAGCTTGAATTTCACAAGAAGGGTAAGTCATGGATCTAGCCTATGTGTTCTCTTGAGAGGGGTAATGACCATGGTGTATGGCCTATTCCATTTTAAAGGGCCCCAACCATGCATTTTAAAATGAAAAAACCATCCTCCATCAACATGGCTAGCCTTAAATACCTTATGCAACCTGCATTTACTCTACAATTTGGCTTACATGATAGATGTGGCTTGTCGGTGGCTCGGGTGGCTCCAACCTCGCTTCACATTTCAATTGTTTTAATATTCAGTTTTAACTTGAATTTCATAAGAAGAGTAGGCCATGGCTCTAGCCCACGTGTTCCCTTGAGAGGGGTTGTGACCATTTTGTATGGCCTGCACCCTTTGAAATGGTCATGGCCATGCATTTGAGACAGAGATCGCCATGATCCATCAATAAGGACTAACCTTGAATCTGTTACGTGGCTTGTATTTACTCTACAATGTGGCCCATATTTTAGTTGTGGGTGGATTCATGGGCCCTCTTCACATTTTAGTTATTTTAGGGTTCATTTATTTTGGTTTTAGCTTGAAGTGCATAAGAAGCGTAGGCCATGGATTTGGCCTACTTGTTCCGTTAAGAGGGGCCACAACCATGGTGTATATCTTGCACCCTTTGAAAGGTTCATGACAAGCATTTCAAAGGGTGACAACCATACTCCATCAATAAGGCCCATCCTTGAACCTCTTACATGGCATACATTTACTCAACCACGCGACCTTAATAACATGTGTGGGTTATGGTTGGACTCATCCCCTTCACATTTCAATTTTTTTAACATTCATTTATTTCAGTTTTAGTTTGAAGATCATAATAAGGGTATTTCATGGATCTATCCTATATGTTTCATTGATATGGGTTACTTCTATGGTGTATGGCATGTGTGCTTTGACAAGGTCAAAACTATGTATGCATTTAAGAGGGTGACAAGCATGCCCCATCAACAAGGACCAACATCGAATCCCTGACATGGCTTGCATTTACTCTACCATGTGGCATACATAATAGGTGTGGTTATGGGTGGCTCCATACCCCATCACATTTAATTTGTTTTGACATTCATTTATTTTAGATTTAGCTTAAAGTTCACAATAAGGGTCGACCATGGATCTATCCTATGTGTTCCTTTGAGAAGGTTCATGGTAATTCCATATGGACTATTCCCTCTTAAAGGGTCATGACCGTGCATTTGAGAGGGTGACAAGCATTCTCCATCAACAAGGTCTGGCCTTGAATCCCTTATGAAACCTTTATTTACTCTAAAACGTGGCTTGCATGAGAGGGTGACAAGCATTCTCCATCAACAAGGTCTGGCCTTGAATCCCTTATGAAACCTTTATTTACTCTAAAACGTGGCTTGCATAATAGGTAAGGTCTTGAGATGGTTTATATGTACTCTAGTATATTTCATCATAGGTTGTAGCCATAATTTATTTTATATCATGCATTACAGAGAGGATAAAAAAACATGGATGTGCTAGTTTTTTCAAGCACCAATGAAGCTTTGATTTGGATATGATTATGAGGTTGGCTTCTCAAATTGAAAATGAATTAAACTATATTAAAACCATTTATCAAATGATTTATTTTTATCTCTCTTATTTGTCTTGTTTATCAATAAGTTTCTCAAACTGGAAATGAATTAAACCATATTAAAACCATTTATCAAATTATTTATTTTTATCTCTTCTATTTGTTTTTTTGATCTAATATATCTATGAACTTGTCAAAGTTCAAATTGCAGATTAATAAACTCGTTATTATGTTTGATTGATAAATTTAAAGTTGTAGCACAAAATATTTATAATACTCAAGCCTAGAAAATACAATAATTATTCGATTTAATTGATTAAACTGAACTTCATAAAATGAATTTCAACATCACACTTAACAAAGCATGATCTAAAAAGATAAATCTAGGAATAAAGATATAGATACAATGATAATAGTGAAAAACATATCACTAAAATATATATCTCAAAGATGACCATTGAAGACCATTTGTTTTGATAAATACAAAAATGTTGCAAATGACACAAAAACAAATAAAAAAGAAGGAAGCCACTACATGTGTCAATGGTTTGTAAAAGAAGTGAATTGAGTAAAATTTTCAAATTGAAACACTGCATTGAATTTCAATACCATTAGATTTGGCCTTAGGATTCCATCCATCTCCATGTATCTCCTTTGATCTACTAGATCTGAAGTTGATATAACTGTGTGGAGAGATGCTTCATTTAAATATAAATAGGAAACAAAAATGGGAGACAAAAATGGAATGGAAGAGGAAATTGCCAAAAAATAATGAAGAAGAAAAATGAATGGCAGAGGAAATTGTTAAAAATGAATGGAATAATAAAATGGAATGGAAGAGAAAATTACCAACAAGAATGAAAGAAGAAATTGCTAAACAAGAATGGAAGAAGAAAAATGAATGAAAAAGAAAAGTGCTAAGAATATTGTGAGAGGAAAAAGAGAACAAAGGAATGGAACAAGAAGTTGTTATTAAGAACAAAAGAGGAAATTTATAAACCAAAATAAGAGAGAAAAAATATACAAAGGGAATGGAGATAAAAAGGGAATAGAGAGGAAATCCAAATACAACAATGGAAGAGGAAATTACTAAACAAGTATGGGAGAAGAAAAAATAATGAGTGAGGAAATTTATAAATAATATTAGGAGAGGAAAAATAAAAATAAAATGGGAAAGGAAACACCAATAAGAGTGAAAGAGAAAATTGCTAAACAAAAATGTGAGAGGAAATTTCTTAAAAATCGGGGGAAGAAAGATGAATAAGAGAAATAATGATAAAATGACAAATTTCCAAAAGTGAATGTTATGCTTGGGAAAGGGTCGGCCGACCCTTCTCTAGGATCCCCCCCAAAAGAATACTATGCTTGAGGAAGGGTTAGTTGACCCTTCCCAAAATACCCCCTCAACATAAATACTATGCTTTAGACATGGTTGACTGACATTTTCCTAGCATCCTCTATGAAATCAATAGTACTCTCAAGGAAGGGTCATCTAACCCTTACCCATGAACCACTTTGATGCAAACATTATGCTTTAGATATGGCCATCTAAAATTTCCATGGCATCCTCCATGACATTAATACTATTCTCAAGGAAGGGTCAACTGACCCTTCCCTCGTTGCTCCATCAACAAGAATATAATTATTCTTGAGGAACAATTAGATAAACCTTCATCATGCCCCCCACAACAAAAATAATATGCTCAAGGAAGGTTCAATCAACCCTTCCCTAGGATATCCCTTGATGTGAATACTATTCTCAAGGAGTTTTTGATTGACCCTTCATTGGGATATTCCTCAAAGATAATTTTGTGCTTGAGAAAGTGACAATCAACCCTTCCTTTTGCTCCCATTAATGTGAATACTATGCTTCATAAGGTTTGGAAGATCCTTAATATACATACTTTGAGACAATAATATTATTCTTGAGGAAGGGTTGATCATCCCTTCCATTGGATACCCCACATGTGAATACCATCTTTGAGGAAGAGTCACCCAACTCTTCTCCATGCTCCCCCTCCATGAGAATACTATGCTATAGGAAGGTTCAACCAACCATAACCGATGATCCCCTAGATGAGAATATTATTTTCAAGAAAGGATCAATTGTCCCTTTCTCATGTACCTCCTTGATGTAAACACTATGTTGGATAAGGTTCAATCAATCCTTCTCTGAGTTCCCTTGACAAGATTGTTATTCTCTAGGAAGGGTTAATCAACCCTTCCTAGGGATCCCCTTCTATAAGAAAAATATGCTTGAGGAAACTTGGCCAAACTTTCCACTAGATACCTAACAACATTAAGACCATCCTTGAGAAAGTTCAACCAACTCTTGTTTTTCCTCCCCCTCGATGATATTGCTATAATAGAGGAAGGATTGGTCAATCATTTACTAGCATCCCTTTCAATAAGAATATTATTCTTGAGGAAGGGTTGGTCGATAATTCCATGGTACCCACATTCATGTAAATACTATTCGCAAGGAAGGTTCGACCAATCCTTCTCTAGGATCCCCTGTATGATAATTATATGCTTGAGGAAGGATTGGACGAACCTTTGTTGGGATTCCCTCTCTTGT